>ML319708.1:0-30589 GCA_005239505.1 Nicotiana paniculata
CCCAAAAAAAGATATATGTGTATGGAACTATGGATGAGGGTTAAAAGAGTTTTTCCAATTATAATGACAAATTTGAGTAGGGATTATTCTATGTATAGAGTCGCCACTTGGAATTTATTTTCTCGGTGTTTCAAGTCACCTTTTTTTTGAATCCCTAGTCAAAGGAAAGTTTGACTCTATTATTATTGGTCTGCGAAAGTAAAGTCCGAATAAGGAATTTTGTTTACCGGGGAGAAGGTGTAAGGCATTCCCCGAGTCCCGTGGTTCTAGCACAGTTGCTTTATTGACTACATTTGGCTTTACATTAATTTTAAATAAATTGTGTTTCATTTGGGCTTTCATGTTTTGCCTATGTTCATTTTTATTGTTGATGACTTCATTAATCTCAAACTAGGACGAGTATTCCCGACCCTAACTTACACTAACCAAGACGAGTATCCCCGACCTTAGCTCGTGTGTCGCACCTAAGAGCCTACTCGAAGTTAATTAAATTCAACTTTTATGTATTTTGAAAGAAATGAAACAAGATGTGCCCTCAGAGACTTTGCCATTTTTTTTACTTCTTTATTCCGAAGCAAGTATTCCCGACATCGGTTAAGACGAAAGTAATTATTTTTTGTTTTAAAAAAAAATATTTATAAATAAATGATCTTATTGAATTTATTTAATGGCTAAAAAAGTTGATCAATATTTGAAAAAATAATAATTTTTCGCTTCTTGTTTGAAACTTGACTAAACTATTACCATTGTTATCCTAAAAAAAGAATTTACTAACTTAAAAAAAAGAAAACTACGCTATGGAATTAATCAAAGAAAAGTATTTTTTTTTATATTTGTAGATTGATGGTTCATTTTCTAACTTGAGAAAATTATTTACAAATTCAAAATGACCGACGTATGACTAATTGGAACAACTTTGCGATAATCATGATTACTAATTTAAAAGATGAGGTTAGTGCGAAAAAATTATTAACTTACATTGTTTAAAACTAAAAAAAAGATTTGGACTTGTGGGGTTATTAAAAGGGATTTTTTCCTTCCTATACCATATATGAAACCTTATTACCAAAAACGTGCATAGTTTCATAATTACCCGCCATGTTTACAGTTTTTCTACAAAATTTATATCATTCATTAAATACCCAGTATTAGGAGTTGATTCCTTCCTAATTAGGCACCTACAAATTTGGGACTAAATATTTGAATTGATTCTAGCGACATTAATATCTTCCCTTTCAATATTTCCAAAAGAAGTCTATTTTAAATAATTTAAAATTAAAATTTAAATACGATTCTTCTTATTTCTGATGACAGTTAAATCTTGTGAGATTGGGGGAATATATCGGGGGGAGAAACATATCATCCAAATATGTACAATATCCACAATTAGTTAATCGTCAAGTGTGTCTATAAAATCCTTCCATTTATCTAATTTCATGCAAAACATAGGCAAATACATTAAAATAAAGGGAAAGCTAGAATGAAGGCAACATGCACTTCTGCTGAATTTTGGCAATGAAACTCACCAGTTCCATACCTGTATTCTGGTTTTGGAGTCGTTTTCGCTATCATCGCTTTTGCATTAATCTATCTCTTTTGTTGTCATCAAAATTCCAATTCATCAGAGCATTTGATAGACACAGATAATAATGAGGAAACGAAAAGGCATTCACTACATCCCCTAGATCCGGAGCCTAAAATTATGGTAGTCTTTTCTGGAAATGATAAAACTTTGTATTTTGCGAAGCCTATTACTTATTCTCCACACGTTGTACCCATTTTGTAAAATTCTAATTAAACTACAATCGAATAGGAATTGGGATATTAAAATTCAATGTACCCATTTTGTAGATATTTTGTAGATAAATTGTAGATTATTTGTATTTTGATTGTAGATTCTTTTGTTTTTTATTTTCACAAATCAAAAACGACTAAAACTTCTACAAATCTTCTGCAAAAAACACAATTATGTCGAAAATTCCAATTAAACTACAATCGAATGGGAATTGGGATATTAAAATTCAATGTACCCATTTTATAGATATTTTGTAGATAAATTGTAGATTATTTGTATTCTGATTGTAGATGCTTTATTTTCTATTTTCACAAATTAAAAATCACTAAAACTTCTACAAATCTTCTGCAAAAAATGCAATTATGTCGAAAATCCCAATTATGCTACAATTGAAATGGGAATTGGGATATTAAAATTCAATGTACCCATTTTGTAGATAAATTATTGATTATTTGTATTCTGATTGTAGATGCTTTGTTTTCTGTTTTCACAAATCAAAAACGACTAAAATTTCTACAAATCTTCTGCAAAAAATACAATTATGTCGAAAATACCAATTAAGATACAATTGAATGGGAATAGGGATATTAAAATTTAATGTACCAGTTTGTAGATAAATTGTAAATTATTTGTATTCTGATTGTGAATGCTTTGTTTTTTGTTTTCACAAATCAAAAACGATTAAAACTTCTACAATTTTTCTGCAAAAAACGCAATTATGTCAAAAATCCGTTTTAACTTTAAAAATCAACATCCACACCCCTAAGGAGATAAAAACAAAAACAATTGCCAGGCCAGGGAAATTCTTTCTAGTTAAACAAATGGCAAATAACCAAAAAGAAGTCTGTGGTCATGGATTAAATTAAAAAAAAAAAGTTGGAAATAAGGAGCTCTTCAGATCTAGACTAGCCAACTAAGTCAATTGGTTTGCATGAAACACAAGTACATACTAAGAGTTACTCTGCAGTAAAAGACATTGCCATTTATGAAGTTTTTGTAACCCAAGGCTGCCAACAGAGACCCCTTTCCAGTGTAAGGCGTGGGGTTTTGGCGTAAAAGATATTGCATTTTTTTTATTGAAAAAAAGTTAAATTGAACTTTAATAGTGGGTTAAGGATGTTTATGTGGTTTTAGAAGAGGGAAAAATGATAAAAAGAACATGTGTTTGAGTAAAACGTGGGTGAGGGTGAGGGTTTGGGAGAGAGAAATGTGGGAGGGGTGAGATATACGGTACCTTGAATTAAGGAGGGATATACGTTGCATTAATTGTATCCTTAAAATACACTATGGTATAGAATTGGTAATTTGG
The DNA here is from genome assembly GCA_005239505.1 of Nicotiana paniculata. Taxonomy (NCBI): domain Eukaryota; kingdom Viridiplantae; phylum Streptophyta; class Magnoliopsida; order Solanales; family Solanaceae; genus Nicotiana; species Nicotiana paniculata. The sequence continues at coordinate 3,105 of ML319708.1, forward strand.
TATACTAAATGTAATTATATCAAACCTTAAACATTGAGGGTAATAAGGTCTCCTATATGGTATATGAATGTAAAAACTCCTTATTAAGCGATTAAGTATTCACTACACTCCAAAACTATTCCGAACTCAAACCTACCAACCTGATACAACTCAATACAACTGAACAACACATAAAGAAGCAGAAATGGAGAAATGGAGAAAACGGGGCTATGTCTCTCGGAACGACCGGCCGGGTCGTTACAGTTTAACTATATTTAAATACTAAAGTCTATTTATTTTTAGTTTTAATTTGACTTGCACTAACTGTTAACAAAAAAAATAGAAAAGAGCGAAGCTAAATTAATAATTTCATATAGAAAGTACCATAACTATGGAAAGATACTAAACTAAAATAAGTTACACTCCTATAAAAGAAGAAGAAGTAGGCTCATAACGAGGAGGGCTAGCTAAGATGTCAGATCTTGAACAAGTGAAAAAACACCAAATAGTGCTCTGAGGGTTCGAACCACGCAAGCAAACTAGTAGCAGAATTTGACCCCACTTGAACCATCCGACCAAGGCATAGCTTTGGTGAAGTGGGTTCAACTGCTTATTCTTATACAGTTTGTTTTCTTCAAAAAATAATTTCCATATAAAAATAGTAAAAGATATTTATGAAGCGGGTTCAGTTGAACCCTCTTGAACGAATGTGGATCCGTCCCTGCACAGACACTCCAATCTCTAGTATATTATGTTGGAATTTTTCGTGTTGCAGCAAAATAGTGGTTATTTTTCAATAACTTTACAAATACTGACTATTTTTTAAGGACCAGTCCGAAAACTAGCTAGCTCGTGTTATTTTTACTACAACAAATGCTAAGTATGGGTAATATATTGGGTTGATCGCATGGTTTGCAACGAAAATCATATGGAGGTGATTGTGGTTTATGGGTTGTAGTCCAGCAATGCTCATTGGGCTGAAACCCAAAAGTTTCCAAATTTTAAAAAGGGGATTTGACGTGGTATGATAACTAGGTCCAATAATTGGCATTAAAAAGTCAACATTTTAGGATTTGGCATATAACAGCCAAAAATTATTCTCTCTCTTCTACTGGTTCAACCACCATCCCAAAAATAAGGCCCATCAAAATTATTTTACTTAAAAATAGCCATAAAATATTTAAAATCCTCTCTATCTCTCATAGTAGTATTCGATAAACTCCCAAACATTTTTTTAATTATTTTTATAATTTTTTTATCTGTATATCCAAATATATGTAACACATTAATAATTATATTATTTATATATCACAGTGTATAATATAATAATAATGTATATTTCAAAAAAGTATATTAAATTTTTTTTCCTTCTTTGTATAATACATTTCAGATTGAAAACTCAAGTAAAAGACGACTCCACATGTGTATCCCCTATTTATCCTGTGTATATCTCTATGTACATCAGTAATACCTTATGTATATCATGTGTATCTGTGCATATCTATTAAAATTTGTATTATATATACGATATACAATGTGATATACACGGGCGTCCATAAAAAAATTGTGTTATATACAAAAAATAAAAAGTGATATACACAGGCGTCCTTAAAAATATGTATATGATATACATTGATGTACACGATATACAACGTGATATACACAAGTCGCAGTTGGATTTTTAGGCCTGATTTTTTTTTTACCTAAAACCAGTCTAAATCACTTCTAACCTTGCTCAATTTTTGTATATAGCCTCGCTTAGGTATTTTCAACCAATTTCAATCATACCCACTTGTTTAATCCAAAAAAAAAAAAAAGTTAAAATGTATTTTTTTCTCTCTTAGTTTTTGCTTCTGATTTTCTGTGATGTGAGATATCTTATCTTTTTATCCCACTGATTTTTTTTGGGATTTTTTCATTTCTATACACTATTGAAAACTTTATTACCCTAAATGTCATGTTTAATTAATTATCCGGCATAAACAAATTTTGTTTACAAAATATATACAATCCACCTTAAAAGGCTCACAATCCATTATTTGTGCCTTCAATCAAGGAATTTAGTTGCACCCTTTTCCTTTTTTCTTTCCTCTCTTCCCTCTTCTCTCCATATGCAATTGAATGTGCACCAAACTATTTAATATACTGATACGTACTGCACTAATCAACATGTATTTTAAAAATGACAAAATCAAAATTGCTAGAGTAGTTTTTGATTTAACAAACAATCGTAATCTGCCTTGTTTTTGACAAAAGTTTATTTTTATTTCATCAAAAAAGCCATTACAAAACTAGATTAATCTCTCATTTCTATTACAAGTATACCTATATTAATAGCATACTATACTCTATAACTAAGGTATTTTATTTACATACTTTAATCTGGCCTCCATTTTTTCTTCTTTCTGCCTTGTATGTGTATATGCATTGCAATCTCCTTGCATATTCCATCTATATTGTATCTCCTCTTGTTGAATCTCATCGCATTTCTTTCTCGCCATATGCAATATACGACCATAGCAAAACTTGTCGTAGTCATCTCTGCTTTCCAATCTTTTTTCTTTGCCATGTTGTTGATCCAGTGCACTTCTTGCTTCCATTCCATTATCAGTTTTGTGTGTCCTAACCATTTCAAAATTCTCTCCCACAATTTGTTTGTACACTGGCATTCAAAATATAGATGCTCAAACTTTTCCTCATCTTGCCCACAGAACACACACTCTGTCTGCACTTGTATGCCAAATTTTGCAAGCCTTTCTATAGTTGCTAATCTTTGATTCATAGCCAACCATAGATGAAACTTCAATCTTGGATGAATTTGTGTGTGTAAGTGTATATTTTTCCATTCCACCCTACTGAATTGAGGTTGCAGCTGTACATATGCCTTATGTATTTGGAATTTACTTTGCCTTTCAAATTTTTCCAGTACAGTTGCGATGTCACATTGATCTGTCCTCATATTCAGTACATCTTCTTGTGTTTCTATGATCTTCCTCACCACCCATGCTGCAGTTTTAGGTGTGTGTACATCTTCCATATTTCCGTAATCTGCCTTGTTGGAACAATATTATGTCGAGGTATATTGCACTTGGTTACCTTGATGATGCGTTGGAGCTATTTCATGAAATGAAACTCTCCAACATAAAACCAGAGTTAATAATCTGGAACTGCCTTTTATCTTGTGATTTTATTCATGGATAAATTGACAAGTTTTGGCGATTTTAAGAAGGATGCAAAGTGCTGGTTATCAGTCAAATCACTACTCTGTAACTAGTGTTCTTCAAGCAGTGACTGAATAGGCTATTTGATCCATTGCCATGTTATAAGAAATGGACTTGACTATGACCTGCATCTTGCAATTTCACTAGTAGATATGTATGTGAAGAATGATAATTTGACATCTGCGTGCTCAAGCTGTTTTTGATTGTACCACAAACAGAAATATTTGTGCTTTGAATTCATTAATTTCTGGTTATTCCTGCAAGGGACATTTTGAAAAAGCTAGTAATCTTTTAAATCAGATGAAGGAAGAAGGTATTAAACCAGATATAGTGACATACAATAGCATGGTTTCTCGTTATTCGATATATATTATACAACTTATCTACATTATTTCTACTCAGTTATGTATAACTACAATATCATACTACTTAAATACAATTTTTATACAACTTTTTATACAATATGTCTTTTGTATATTTTGTATCTGATTTATACATAGTAAAAATAAATTTCATACAACTAATTATATATTATACAATTTATCTACAACCTTCACACATTGTTCCTGCCCAGTTAAATACAGCTACAATAATATACAACTTAAATATAAATTTTATACAAAATTTGTACAATATGTCTTTTGTATAATTTGTATTTACATAGTAAAAATAAATTTCATACAACTAATTATATGTTATACAACTTATCTACAATTTTCATATATTATTTCTACTCATTTATATACGACTACAATGTCATACAACTTAAATATAATTTTTATACAATATTGTTCAACTTTCATATAATATTTAAATAATATATATATATATATACACACACACACACACACACAACATAATACAATTTTTCTATAATTTTGTAAATATAATGTATATCATGTCTTCTTCTTCTTCTTCGAGTTTCAATCTGAAATTTAGCCAAAATAAAGTCTAATCTTCACCTAAACACCCTCAAAATTGAGATATAAACTCCAAATTATATTCTCAATTGTTTGCAACAACACTCAATCTAAACAAATAATGGTTTTTGAAAACCCAAATTCGAATTCAAAGCTTCAAAACTTTTTAATGGTTGTCAATGGTGGAATTGCTGTTCTTTTTTCCTTTGTTTTATGTTACTGAAATTAGCGATTGAGAAATAGAGGGAGACGTAGAGAGAATTCTCAATTATTTGCAACAACACTCAATTCAAACAAATAATATTTTTTGAAAGCCCAAATTCTTATTCAAAGCTTCAAAGTTTTTTAATGGTTGTCAATGGTGGAATTGTGGGTGAGTGCAAGATACATGGGGAAGGGGGTGGGATGTGGAGAAAGAAACGTGAGGGGAGTGGAAGATACGTTAGAGTTATTTTAGGATACTAATTATTATCATTAATTCCCTTTAAAATGTATATAGTAATTGGGCATATAAAATGAAATTATAGTAAAACTTGAGTAAGGAGGGTAATATAGTTTCACATAGTGTATAGGAATGTAAGAATTCCATTTCTTTTTTTACATAATTTACAATATATTTTTCTAAACTATGGTAGCGAAAGAGAAGAGATAGAAGAATAAATACAAGGAGAGAAAGGGAAAGGAAAGCAATGAACAAAAAGAGAAGTGAGCGCGAAGGGGGGGGGGGGGGGGNCCAATTATAATATATAAGAGAGTAGATTTTTTAAGATTTGGATTATATAATACTAATTGTTTGGGGCTATCTTTGCCAAACCTAATATAAGACCAAAAAATTGCCAATTCCCATTATGTAATATTATAAGATGCCAATTTTTCTTTTAAAAATCAACATGTGAAAGTTCCAACGAACGCGCACACTACATTCGTCCATGTTGTTAGTGTAATTTAATTTAATAATCTGATACACAATAAGTGATCATTTTACCTTTAACACACCCATTAAGGAAATACGAACCCTTAGAAAAAAAAAATTCATTAAAATAACTTTAATTAATTATTACCTTAACACATTGGAATATGTAAATAATGGAAAATTTTGAAAAAACAAATTAATTCCTTCTTGATTATATAAATATATACTTATTTTGAACCAAAATAAAAAAGTAAAATTATCACTTATTGTGGACCAGAGGAAGTATATTATAGTAAAGCTTCTTAATACTTATTAATAAATTACCAATAAATACTTATTAAATAAAGTTAAATGTAATTACCTTTGAAATAAATCAATCCTTTAAATATTCCAAACATTGTTAATGCATTAAAATTCCAACTCCTAAATGATGTGTGGAAAAGTAAGAATAATGAAGTATATCATATATCATATAGAAACAAATAGACATCTATGTTTGAAGTTGATAGGAAATGTATTTGAGGAGATGTCAAGACCGCCGTAGTTTCATACACCACCTTAGGGGTATTTTGGTTGGGAAATCAATTATGACAAAATTAATTACCTCGGAATTAATTATTTCACTCTTTCATTATAATAAAAATAAGCGAAATAACAAATCTCGAAATTAGTATATTATGACTTTATCCCAAATAAAATTATATCAAATTAATTCTGAAATTAATAAACGCTTATTTCAAATACCAACGAGCCTTACTGTACAATCATACACCTCAAAAGATCAAAGAAGGACAAACACATAGGACATATATATGAAAGAGAAACTAAATACAAATGTCATTTCTTGCTATATAAAGCCAAACAACCTAAATGACAAAACGTAAAAAACGTTGAAAAAGAGAAAGAAAGAGAAAGCCTCTGCAACTATTTCAAACATTAAAATACACAAACATCATAGTAGTACTTCCATTGTTACATTTTCATTTTCCACTGTTTGCTTACTCTAGTAGTTTCTTTTTTAATATATAATATAATATAATTTCCGCTCTTTGCTGGTTTCTTGTCATTCGGGTATACCGATGCTCTTTGCTCCCCTATTTCCCTGAGTCTCTTTTCTCTGGAATTTCCACTGATTCGGTAAAACCATGTATATATACGAAATCACAAAAGGCAAGTTTTGTGTCTGAAGAGGAAATGGTACTAATAACCTTTACATGGCGATATGGTGGTCATCAAGTTTTCCTCTATGGTTCCTTCAATGGGTACTTTTAATTTCTCATTTACAACTAGTCTTTTATTTTTAATACCCTTATTTTATAGTTCAACAAAGTGCACGTTACATGCTTGTTATTTGGCCTAAGTGCCTGTGATTTTGGGTGGTGCAGCTGGACTGATCAGTTACTGATGAATTTGGTGGAGGGTTCTGCCGCCGTTTTTCAGAGGATCATTGATCTTCCACCAGGTTATCATCAGGTATTCCCTTAATTCTATGTGATAATTGTGTAACGAGCTAATGAATTTGTGCCAAGTAGACCTAAAAATCAAAAGAAAAGGCGGCTCGATGACAATTATGTCTTAGGTGCTGTATGCGACAACAGTTTCATCTTTTTCATTCAGAATATCTGCAACGGCCTAACCAAGTTCACAGAGCTAGAAGTTTTGATAAAGTAAAGAAAAAGATAATCAGGGTTGGTCAAATGAATTGGACGGATTATAACTGAAAGTTAGCTAACTAAATTGAGATTGACGGAATACTCCGAGAGATATGCTATTACTCATTGTGATCCATCTTACCGTCTAAGTCCCTGTACTCTAAGTCAGAGGCGGATCTAGGCTTTAAAGGTGGCGGGTGCCAAAATTTTCTTTAATATACACCTTATAATAACTACTAATATATAGTTTGTTCGGAACGATTGTCCGGTCATTTTTTAGTTTATTTGCGCAATTTAATAAGCACTTTATTTGCAAATATAAAAATTACATCAATTTTTCAGACCCTACTTATGAAATTTCATTGGATATGTATGTTATTATTGTCGTATAAAAATTACATCTCACACATTAAGAAGCAAATATAATTAACATCTTAAAGAAGGAATCGCACTTTTATTATTAATAATACAAGTAAAATCAATAGGGAACTACATTTTTTTTGTATGCTAAAAATAAATTTGCACAAGTAAAATAAAATCTTTAATAAGGGAATTTCACCGATCAAAATAAGAAAAAAAAAACGTCTTCAATAGGTAAATTATACCCCATAAGTAAATGCGGAATTAGACAAACTACAAGATCTCAAAACTTAAAATCATAAATCTAATGCTTGCGAAATATTCATCATAATTTATTACTAAAGAGATTTAAATTGTATTTACCAATCACAGAATAACACAAATTTTATGTTATAAAAAAAAAGAAATTATAAATTAATTTTGATCTCAATCTAAATCAAGACCAAAGTTTTTTTGATTTTGAAAGAAGAAAACTAAAAGATTTGAGATTAAGAAAAATGCTTATATTATGAAATTTTTAAATTTTGGAGGCTCTTGTTTGTTCTTGCTAAATATCATAGATAATGTAATAAAATAGAAGAAGGAATTAAAAATAATAAACGACAAATAGAAAATTGGGAGGTAGCCAAAAAGGAAAATGACTGGGAGAAAAGAAATAAAAAGCACAAAAAAGGGAAAGTCAGACAAGGTTCAAAATAGATTCCAACTTGAATTTTACACACGAGAAAAGCTTTCAAAAAGGTCTATCAGTCATGACACCTTTGTCTAGTTTGCGGATGGGGTGGCAGGATCATATATTTAACCTAGTTTAAATTTTTTTACACATAAATATACGATAATTTTACCAACCGAGCGGGTGCCATACTACTCCCACCCATAAGGGTGGATCCGCCCCTGCTCTAAGTATCAGCAAATCTTAGGCATGCAAATATATTTCCGAGATTTAGTGTTACTGTACAGGCATAGGTTTAATGATTTTTCATGTTTAGTTCCTGAGGATTACGGTATTCTTTGCTTTTGATGCTTCGGCTGATGTGTAAACTGATCCTATTTTGTGTCTAATATGTCTATTCTGGTAAATAATTTGATTTTCAGGAACATCCTTGCTTTCTTAACAAGTTAACCATTAGCAAATATTACCTCTTCACAAGATATGGAGTATCGTAAAGTTTTACATATTATAGCTGTTACTGATGTATTACACATGCACAGTGACACCTGCTTAAAATAAGGAAAGTGCACATTTTGTATGGAGTTGAATTTACTGGCTCCAAATGAACTATGCAGTACAAATTCTTGATTGATGGAACCTGGCAAGTCGACCAGGAACAGCTTTGTGTTCAGGATGAATATGGTGCAATCAATAACTTAATACTTGTTAAGGAATCAGATTCCACACCTTCTGCCTTACTAAGAGAGGATACTCAGTCGAAGTTAGTCTCGGGTTTTGCTAGAAGCATGCATCTAGAGGTCAGTGCTGACCAGAAAAGAATTTCTTACTTGATATGGTTAATGACCATACCTCAGTTTCCTTTTCCGTCCCTCATTCTGACAACTACTCATAATGATTTCATCCAACCACTTTCCTTAACATTTTAATTCCATATAATTTCTTTCATACCAACCAGGCTTCATCTTCACATGGACTGCAGCTTGAACCAGTCATGCAGTTGTCAGCCAATGAAATAGATGTTTCCCGCCGTCGCCTATTCATGTTGTTATCATCTTCCCGAGCAGATGAGCTGATTCCAAATTCAGGAAAGGTTTGGAAGTCTTTATCTATGCTTTCCTCTTGTATTGTGCCATTACTTAATAATATCTCTATTTAAATTTACTGACTACCTAACTGGTGATTCTTCATAGGTCTTTGCATTAGATTCTGAAGTGGCTGTGAAACAGGCTTTTCATATCATGTATGAACAGGTTCGGTTTTCTATGTACACTATTGACCTGTCTTCTTGGTTCCTCTTGGGTGTCAGACACCTTTGTCCTCAAGCTCAAGGTTGTAGCTAATAAGTACTTGCTCAAGCAAATTCTGGAAGTTGTAATTTGTCTTGTAGATTTGCATATGAGTTAACTCGAGTAAATATCCAAATTATACATTTCAATTATGGACTTGATTAATAAATCTACAACCAAAATGTCTGCACTTTATTAAGACTAGTTTATTCTTGATTTCAGAATGGTTTGCCATCTGAGGTGAATCTATCATTTTGCTTTGTTATTTGTTATTTGTTATTGAATTGCATGGATCGGCAAATAATAGTCGGATATAGTTGCTCACCTCGTAGCCCAATTTCCTTTGTGGATTGTATACCAGCGAGAGTTGCTGCCTGAAGGACCAAACCTGACTGCTGGGACATACAAAATTGACCTAGAATTACGTGGAGGGATATTGTCTCAAAGTCATTCATTTTTCCAGAATCTACGTGGACTTGGCAAAGAACATAACATTATGGAAATAAAAGACCCATATACGCAATATAGACTAGTTGGAGTTAAGACTTTGTCGTGTTTCCACATTTACACTATTGTTTGGTGTTTTCCACGAAGTTTTTAGAGATTTGTATGTAATAGAAAATACAGAGAACCTCTTCAGCTAGTGAACACTAGTTTTCCTTAAATGATAAATTATTGAGTATTGGGAAAGGGTCCAAACAGAACACTATGGATATTGAGAATTAATATAGACGACCCGACTAGTTTGCGAAAGAAGCATAGTTGTTTCTATTATATGAAACCACTTTGTTTTACCCTTTGGATTCTTGCTTATATGGCCTATTCCAAAAAGTGACTTGTGGAGACCTTCTTCATGTACAGTGTAGGAAGATCTATAGTATGGCACCTTATCCATTTATGTTTCAGATGTTCCTATATTTTAGGTTGTGGAATATAGCCGTGTAATATTAATTTGTCAACTTTCTCTGTGATGGGGAAGAGAGTGTCTTTCCTTTAATCTGCAGTGCTTTAGAAAATCTATTTCTTGGGTTGGTTTCATTGAAGAAAACATAGGATGGAAAAAATATTATTCAGTGCAGGTGAATCCTGCCAAAAGTATGGCTCTTGAGCCTGTAATGTTCCCTGCATATAGGTTGGGCATCAATGCAACTGTGTTGGTTGAAATTCTAGTGTCCGGTAATAGTTCATGCACTCTTACTATGTCTTTAATGTTTTGTTGTACACTATTTTTCTCCATTCAATTTACATGTTGATTTTTGTTTTATGCTTGGTATATATTTTGAGGTTCACTAGTAGAACATATGTTTAGGGACTTGCTGTGATGCCTCTTTGGGATGAGCGGAATGCGAAGATATCGGGAATGCTTACTGCTTCTGATTTCATTTTGATTTTTTTGAAGGTACTATTTAGTAGTTGTTAAGCACAACTGACAACTGGTTTTAAATTTTTTATTTTTCATATTTTTGAGGCCCTAGGGCTTTGATATAATGGTAAGAGTGGAGCACGTGATGTGTGAGTTAGGCACATGTCACCAGTTTGACTGTTGCGGTAGACAAAAGCCTGGTCTTTAAGTAGAGAAGGGTAGAGGGACGTGTCCATTGTCCACCGAGTTTTTAACCTTTTTGAGCTTTGAATTTAAGTGCTGAAAATGAGCCGGAGAATAATATTTTCTTGAGGAAGATTTTCTTGCTTGGTTTCTCATTATCTTAATAATCAAAATCCATGTTTTTAGTAAAAACTCAGAAACTCCATTTCTATATGGCTAATAAGTTGCTTGTCCATGGAGGAATACCCCGTCCACCTCATGTCAAAGCATTTGGTCTTTCTAATGCAACAAATAGTGAAGAGTGAATCCTATGTCGTTTGAGCGATTTATTTATATTTGAAATAAGTGACTTTTCTATGTTCAATTGAGGATCATAAACCTGCAGATGAATGTTCTTGCATTGTATTTTATGGGGAGAATTGATATAGTAAGGTTTAATCACAAGAAGATAGTGCCTTTCTTCTGAATTCCATCTACTATGTATAATTTTATGCAGTTGAATTCTCCTATTGGATGCCTTCGAGGCTGTCTTTTGATCATTAATGATAAATTTTATTACTACTATTAGATTTGTATATAACCAGTGCATTGTTGTCATGTATCATCTATGCTTCATTCCTATATATCATGCCTAAGGTAAACTACTTTTTGCAGCTCCATGGAAGTCATTCAATGCTGACCAACGATGAGCTTGAAAGGCACACTGTTTCAGCTTGGAAATACGGAAAATTCCAACTGCATGCAGAAGTGTCAGGGCCTATGATACCTCCAAACAGAAGGGTGTTACTGCAAGTATGTAATTTTATGCTTAGTGGAATATTCACAAACTATTCTTGGCTCTTCTAATTGTTATATGGAATAAAATGGTTTTTGCTTTTGTTTGACATGTCTCTCCCTGGAGGTACTGGTTTTCTTTTTTTGGCTTGGGGTTGGGGTTGGGGGGGAGCGATTACGTATTTGCAGGTTATCTAACCATGAAATTTTTTTCTTTCTTTTCTCTCAGAGTAGCAGAATCTTATTCTTTCTATTCATTCCTCCTACTTTCTCTTCAATCACAGGCTGGACCTTATGACTCACTGAAAGATGTGGCCCTATTATTATTACACAATAAGATCTCTGCAGTTCCACTTTTACATTCACCAGAACACGAGTCATGTGTGCAGTTGTTGCATACTGCATGCCTTGCAGGAATATCAAAGCGTGTGTTTGCTCTATAATTTGTTTTCCAATTCTGCAAATTTTTTTCCTCATAATGTTTTTCGCAAGGGCTTATGTTTGGTTTTATCTCTTCCTTGGAAAATCTTAGACATATGCAGGCATTTTAGGCACTCTCTTGAGTATCTGCCTCTTCTGCAGCAACCAGTGGGTAATCTTCCATTAGGTACATGGGCAAGAGAAGTTGGTGGAAGGGCAAGCAGCCGTGTATTGTTAACATTATACAGCAGAGATCCCCTTAGTTCTGCTCTTAAATTACTAATAGAAGGTTCACAATATTATATGAGTAGAACAAAATTGTTTAACTAAGATGTGTATTAAGCATGTCTTTCTCTTGCTCTGACAGGTCAGATAAGTTCAATACCTATCCTTGATGATGATGGAGCCCTTATAAATGTGTACTCTCGGAGGTAATTCATGCGCTTCTGATGGTAATTGCTTGAGATTTTTCATTTTCAGCATCATTGAAGTTGGTTTGTTATTTTAAGTATTAGAAACTTTTGATTTTGCTGTCTTTACATAGTGACATTACCTCTTTGGCGGGAGGCAATGTGTATGCTCGCTTTCGGCTTGACCAGATGACAATGGCCCAAGTAAGTGCATTTCAATCCACCGTCTCTTGTCCCCTCAAGATTATCGTGCTTGCTAATATAAGCAAGGTGCTGGCATGCAAAAGAATTCTATGGGCTACAAAAGTTGGTGAATTTATTTAAAAACATTTTTCTTGTCTCCAAACTTTCTTTGGTATACAGAAAAAAACTCTATGAAGACTTAAATGGACAGTCATACTTGTATGGTGATATAAAGCTGCTTAAACTTCAGTTACCATTTGGTTTTTACTTGCTTCTTGGAACTCTTTCATCTTGATTAATTCAAGATATTATGGGTAAAAGTACTGCGGAATCTTTTTGGTAAATAGTGTTGGCGTTGTTGATGATCCTTTTAGGGCATGTGGACATTCTATCACTGTGTGTATAAATCCGCGTAGATTGAAGTTGTTACCTAAGGTTTCTTCTACTTTTTCTGCATATAATATAATGCATATTCAATTTCACCGCAGGTCCTGGAGGTCTTAGATAAAGCATCTCGTGATCGTTGTAGGACATGCACACGTTTCGACTCACTCTATAAGATAATGGAGCTCCTTTCAGATCCAAGTTTGTACTTCTTTTTTTCTTCTTCTTGTGAGCCTCATAATCTTCTAATATGAATGCCTTCTCTTTTTGTTTCAGTTGTCCGGCGCATTGTGGTCATTGATCCCAATTCCTGGCAGGTAGAAGGCATAATCACTTTAAGAGACGTGTTTAATCTTCTTTTAAGCTGAAATATTTCTTGAACAATTTCACAGGTATTTAGATTTTACTTCCTGAAATAGCCACAATCAATTTGCATATTATATTTTGCAATCGCTGATTATGAGCGTTTGTGTAAAGTATTGACTAACTAAAAGAACATAAAAGTTACTTCTAAGAGAATCCTATCATCTTCTTTGCCATTTCTAAAGGTTTATGCCAATGGCAATTACAGTTCTGTTTTGTTTTGGCAGGCGGGAATAAACTAAGTATGATGACTTTGTAATGGCTGCGCATTTGCTCAAACATAAAAGTTGTTTCAGTATGTCGTTTGGCTGAGTGGAAAAGATGAATACAACTATCACCAATAAAGCATAATCCAACGATGTATTGCCTGAAGTAGCTCGTGGAAGAGAAATGCTATTTAAGAATTGTCTATAAACAAACGAAGTTTGTGTAGTCGAGTAAAAAAAGAAAATACACAGAACCTGGACTGAGATATTACTCAAGAACTTTTTTACACGTCAAATGACAGTAGTATAGTTGCACCAGTGAAAAGAATGTATTGTTAGTTCGTCAAAACCCTATCGGCAATAGAATGCTTCAAATTGAGTTGTAGGCAATTTAAGACAGAATATATCTCCTTGCTTTGAGGATGCAAGTCATCCCATGAAATAAATTCATGTATTACCCCATTCAACTGAATCAAACTACAACCAGCACTCTTCTTGATCTGTGCACAATCTCTTCTTCTCCTTATACTGACCAAATCATCCCAACGACCAGCATCTGCAAACACATTTGCCAAGATTGAATAAACCCCACCATCTTCTGGTTTCACCTCCATCACATTTTCAGCAGCTTTAACAGCAAGCTCAACGTGCCCATGTATCCTACACCCACTAAGCAAACCACCCCACACAAACACATCACCAGCCATTGGCATTGCCTCTATCATCTCCATAGCTTCTTTAATCAACCCTGCACGTGCCAGCAAATCCGCCATACACCCATAATGTTTTAGTTCTCGACGAACACCATAAACCTCTTCCATTTCTCCAAAGAACCTTCTAGCTTCCTGAACAAGACCTGCATGATTACATCCCACCAACAATGCCAAAAAAGTTACCCCATCAGGCCTAACACCACCTTCCACCATTCTTGAGAAGTAATAAAACAATAACTGGCCATGACCATGCATGGCTAATCCAATTAGCATAGCATTCCAAGTAAACACTTTCTTCTCCCAACTTGTCTCAAATATCTCCCTAGCAATCTCAATGCAGCCGCATTTGGCATATAGATCTACCAATCCAGTACACAAGTATGAATCTATGTGAATACCAGTCTTCCTAATATAATCATGTATGGTCTTCCCCTTCTCTAGTTCCCCAAGTTGGGCACAAGCTGAGAGAGCAGAAACAAATGCAACGTTATCAAATTTTACGTTTAATGAAACCATTTGATCGAATAGTTCAATGGCGTCTTTACATTGGTTCATTTTTGCATATCCCGCCAAAAGGGTACCCCAAGAAACTGCATCTCTTTCAGTCATTTCGTTGAACATTTCTCTCGCTTTGCCCATCTCACCCGCTTTAACATAACCATGAACGATTAAATTATAAGTAACAACATCTCTGCTACAACTTCCATCAAACAGTTTACGTGCGTCACTAATACTACCACTCACGGAATACACATGAAGAAGATTATTACACACGAAGACGTCAGCTAAAAACCCGAACTTCAAAGCTTGGGAATGAAGGGTGTTGCTGAGGGACAGAGAATTTACTAGACCACAAGCTTTGAGAACAAACGGGAAAGTGTGGGAGTCTGGTGGGACTGAATTTCGGTGCATTTTTAGGAAATATAAAAAAGAGGTATTTGGGGAAAAGAGAAGGGTGTGGGCTCGAATGATAGTGTTGTAACAGAAAGTTGATGGGTTTTCAATGCGGCTGAAAATGGAGGTAACATAACGAGTAGCATAGTGATGGGTGTTGGGTTGTAAAGGAAGAGAAGAGAGAAGGGAAGTGAAAGAATGAAGGATTTGAGCGAGGATAAGAGTAGAGTGAAAAGAAGAGAGGTGGCCATTGGTAATGGCTTGAGCATGGACTTGTTGAATTTGTGAAATGGTTTTGCATTGTTGCTTTAGTGTAAATATCAAGAGCGATGATTGTTTGTACCTTATTTGAACCATAGGAGTTGTTGTTGTTCATTGTGGAAATTGAAACCAAAACCAAAACCAAAACCATAGGAATGGGAGTGCTGGCGCAAAGAATGGTACAATTGGCAAGGAAAAGAATAAAAAAGCAAAATACGTGGACGGCAGGATTCGAACCTGCGCGGGCAGAGCCCACATGATTTCTAGTCATGCCCGATAACCACTCCGGCACGTCCACTTACATGTTCTTTCAACTCTAACTTTTTTATATAATATTTGTTTTACAATTTCTGACACACTTAGCAAAGAAGACTTGGAGAAAACGAACACATAATAGTTGTATAATAGAGCAAAGATAGAATTTGCTCGAGATCTACGGATAAAGTATTATTTTGGCTACTAATAACGAAAGTATCAACTATATCTAACGCAGGCGTTTATTACTTGCTAATGCAGCAGCTTGTCATATGATGATTCAGTAGCTTATTACCTTGTTAATATTAGCACACCTCCGACACTCAAGGTCAATATCGATAAGTTGATATTGGAAGAAAAATCAAAGATGAAAAGAGTCATATTATTCGATTTGTTCTTTTGCTTGAAGTGCATAATTGAAACTTGTAGTAATTCATTTGAAAAGGTAACATGTTGCCATGCTCTCATGGTTGTTTCGCGGATTTGTAGATCTTGACCATTACCAATTATTTAGTCCTAGTCAAGTGTCATTTTCTTGCCTCTGATAACAAAGCAACTAGAATAGTAACCATAATGTCATTGTCGATGGTAATTTGAAGTATTTGTCCAGAGGCAGTAATCAAAATAGTTACGTGAACTTTATTCAAACAATGTCTAATGACCAAAGAGGAAGCAAGTATTTGAAGTTTATGCATTCGAAATGGCACTAAACTTACGGACTATTCGAGTTGTTGAATACGAAGTTTAATATTATACGTATTTAGTAAATCTTTAACATATATAATATTCGAACCAAAAATTACTGGGTTCGGTAGAATAAGTAAGTTACATTCTAGCCATGGTCCTACTGTGATATTCCTAGAAACCTCCAGCTCCAACTTCCAAGGAGCAAACATCTCAAATCTCTAAACTAAGCTTCATTATTCAACCCAAGAACGCTATACATATCCAATCCCTTTAGCTCCTTTGTCTACTTCACTTTCAAAAGGAACATAATGGAAAATGACAAATATTGTACACTTTCCACATTTAGATCCTTTTTTGCTGGGATAATGTCTCCTCCCCACTTAATTGATTAGTGGCTATCAGCTTCTACAAGATTCCTTAGAACCATTTGAATTTTTTTAATGAATATTAAAAACGAACGATGCAAAGTAATTGTACTCTATTAAGAGAAAGCCAATCTGCATCATATTCCACTTTTAGTAGGTTGGAGGGTACTCTGTTTTCTTCTTTTAGCATCCTTTACTTATTATTTTTATGTTATATGGCCTCTGTTAAATGCTTTTAAGTTTTAACCCAACACTTTCCACTTACCTATCCATCTTTTGATGAAACGCATTCCACTTGTCAGTTAACTTTCGCTCTTCTGTATTCCTCCGGGATCGATTTGTCTATACCTTTTTTTTTGCTTTTCTCCACATGGAGAGTGCATAGATTTCCTCGCCTTTATTAATTTAAATCTGTTATCAGAACTTAAATGAAGCGCCATGAAGATTTGTATAGCTGACGTCAACTTGCTTGAGATTGAGATATAATCGTTGTTGTTGTTGTTGTATGAATTCAAATCTTCTAAAAGAAAGAATATCTACCCCATGGTAGGGCGAAGGTGTGCGTATACACATTTATGAGATTATACTGGGTTGTTGTTATTTTGAAAGAAAGAATATAAGTATTCTTAGTGGTAGATAAGCAGGACGGCCTAATACAAAAAGAATATTGCTAGGAGGGGGGGACCATAAAAATTTGCCATTTATTTATGTTTGTAGCCCTTGGATAGAGTCTACAGATAATATGGTCGACAAATTCTTGTCTTTCAAGATTGTTATATAATAGGAGTTGCAGAGACAAGAGAAAACAGCAACTCAGCTGCTATAAGTAGTTGCACTATAAGGATATGAAGCGTAAGAAGATGTGGAGAAAGAAGAAAAAGAAGGATTTGATGGAGTACTGGAGGATGAAAATGGCGATCACTACAACTCTTATGGGAACACTAGGTCACACACACCCTTTGGTGCATCTGATGTGAGTCGATACCAAGGGTTAACAGGCAAGTCATAGCGGCAAAGGGAAGGCAACGCCTTTCTTCCAGATTTTTACTTTTTTCTTCTTGTATTTTCATATCATGGATCAGCCAGCCTGGCTTTTGAGTTTGTTGCTTTGCTATATTACTAGTCTTTTAGCTTTTGATTAAACTACTGTTCAACCAATGTCCTTGTTGAGTTTGTTGCTTTGCTATTAATGGTGTTGGAGGCAATGCCTTCTTTTTAAGAAATACACTCTTGTTCTTACCTTTATAGTCATCAACTACACTGATATTTCATCTTAATTTTTCTGTTCATTTCCCTAATTTTCTACTTGCTTATATCCAATTACAAAACACACTCTTCTGTTGCCTACTGGTGGTAAAAATTATGCAGTAGTATTTAACCTAAACCAGGGTGGCTAGAAGTAGAGATTAAATGGATTGAAGGTGCTTCCCAAATCATATCAATGACAGAAATCATCCATCTCCCACAGTACAAAAAAAGATCTACACTATCAATGCAACTTAACTGGTTATAACATGTTATTACTCTATTTTTATTATGCTTGACTTGCTCAGCCTAACCGCAGATGGGTGCATTATTGTGAAAAGGTGAATCTAGAATTTACATTTGACGGGTTTAGCTTTAGTTTCTTACCTTGAATCCGCTATACTTTTAAAATTATATTCTTTTTAAAATTTTAGTGGTTTTCTCACATATATCTTATACTCCGTGCCGAAGACAAGACCGTCCCGAGTGAGATTTGAACCGCCAATCTCACTTGTAGAGGTGCACCTAATAATTATTGCACTATATGAGCCTTTGAGCATGGGTGTGCACAGATATATTTAAGTATTTTTAAAGCAATATAATAGTGTTATACATGATTTTAGGGAGAGGAGGATGAGTTCACGTGAGCCCGCGTTCCTTAACCAAGATACGCCCCTGGCAACACTATTCAGAGTCAACGGAAAACACGTTAGTATTTCCCAGAATTATATATGAATGACCGAAGAAGTTGACGCCCATATATAGGCTATTCTTTTCACAAGAACAAAATCGAAAGCCAAGAAGATTAATCGCTTCAGACTAATACGACAACCAAACTATTCATAGTATGAATGTTTTCACAAAAAGAAGCTGAGTAAACTGAAAACTTATCTGTTCACTAACACATCCTTTAAGTACCTATATATGTTACCTTGGTGGTTCAACCCTAAAGGAGCAGCAGCCTTCCGTAAGCTTCGATCTCATAAGTGATGGTGTATATGTCTGTTGTTGGCAGGTGGAGCATATATAGAACAAACGATTGTGCACGACCAAAATTCGTAGTCCTGTAAGAATTTTATAGAAGTTATTAGTAGTACCTTAAGTAACGATTGTGCACGACCGAGCAATGGCATATATTTTTAAGTTTTATCAAACTTAGTTCATATTGCATATATTTTGAAAGTACTAGTAAATTCAAAATTTGTGTTCTTACAATCATTGCTTATAAAAACTATGGAGTTAAATATGTGTTCTCACAATCATTGATTTCACTCTCTCTTCTTCTCACGTCTTCTACATATTCTTCAAGCGGCCGTCCGTCATTGCTGTTTCTTACCCCGTGTCACCTAGTTGCAATGTAAAAAAATTGAAGAGTAGAAGTCCACCATTGAAGGCCATTCAAAGCTTTGCTTTCGAAAATATGATTTTTTGAGTTTCTTTGTTGTTTGGATTGAGTGTTGATCCAATTGATTGAAAATATTAAAAAGAGTTCAAAATTTAAATTTGAAGTGATTTGGAGTAGATTTGAGCAAGATTTGAGTTAAATTTTAAAAAAGACGCAATGCAGAAAACGAAGTCGGTTTTTTGTATAATTATGTATAATCTTGTGTAATAGTGTATATGAGTGTATAAACACATCTTATACATCTTTATACAAGCGTCTGTAGACGAATTTCTTTCACGATTTTCAGTTGCAATTCTTGTACAAAACCAGTCCAAATCTTCATTAAATGAATTCAAATTTTGTATACAACCTCCTTATACTATTTCTAACAAGTCTAAATAACGGCAACTCCAAATTTCTCACAAAATCAAATTCGAAATTTAAACCCACGTATTTAAGCTTATTAAAAATTTAATTTTCACCATCCAAATGGATTTGACTTGTTGAACTAATATTTGAGTCACAGTTACTGATTCAAAAATTAACTTAAAAGCTTGAGCAATCATTTTTAAAAATTAAATAGTAATCTCTAGAACTTATTGGAGTTGGATGTTAAATTTTAGACTATTATTTTTGGGCTAGTTGGTTGTAAATTAAAATATAGGCTATAGAAAACAGGGAGCTCAATTGTTCTTATGTGAAATTTTCCCTTGTTATTATGGTATTATTACAACTGTATCATCTGCACCAAGGTCACAAAAGAGCCTATATAAAGAAGGAAATGGAGCAAAATGAGTTCGATCATCCACACAAATTATCCATATAGCAAAAATGGTAAGGTTTACACCTTACAGTATTACATTGTGTATGTAAATTAGCAATAGTTTACAGAGGGCATGCCTATAAAACTCGGACAGAAATCACCAAATGAAGACCATCCTCAATCACGAACATAGTTATTCTGTCAAGCGAAGAATAAAACTCTCGTTAAAGTTTCTTCAACATCCGATGTCGCATCAACCATGTGTATGGTTTTTTTTTTTTTTTTTGGTTAGGTAAAATGAAGTGCGTGATTTTGACAATCAAAACACCTATGAGCCAAAAAATCTTAATTCATTTTCATCATCGTCATCGTCCTCAGCATAAGCATCAGCTGTTTTTAACCCCAAATGTGGAGCAGTCAATCAAGAATATATCACCTAATCGAGTTCTAGACTCTTTTTCGTGGATTCATAAACGAGATAAGTAATGCTTGCTGCTGGAACTACTTTTAGAAGATTTGGAAAAAGTCCTTTGTAAAAGCCTCTGAGACCTTCATGCTGAAGTGTTCTCCGGAACACATCAGACATTCCTTTGTAAGCAGCATCAGCATTTGTAGGTTGAGCTTGCATTCTAGCAAAAAATGAATTTTGGGTGAAAAGAAAGGCAAATTGCATGATAACACATGAAGTATATTCAAAAGCAAAAATTTATGGTAGCAGCATCAGTTAGACATAGAGAGTTACCTCGTCCGAACGACCTGTAAAGGATAAACACACGTTGCTCCAAGCGCTCCAGAAATTGTCCCACAACCCAGTTGCACAAGAGGGCCAGGTTCTGTAAATCAAATACAATTGTTAGAAGAAATTGCATTTCATTTTGTCGGACAAAAGTGAGTAGCAGTTGAACAGTTACAAGCTATACCACTATCATGAAGAATATATATCTTGGACAAATCCTTCAATGTCTCATAGGCAGCCAAATCAATGCCTGCATAAGGTATAATTCCAAGAAGAGATGGTATCAGCCCTCTATAAAAGGCCCGAGACCCCTCCTTAACCCATATATCTTTTGATAGTTTTCCCAGGTTGGGAACCTTTCCACCTTCACATGCATGAGTTTGTAACCGAGTCTTAACAAGATCCATGGGATAGATAGCAGTCTGTGCTACTGCACCAGCCAAGCCTCCCGCCACAAGACGCCCAGAAGCTCCAATGTCACCCTGCTCCTCACCCTTGGTACGAGCAATGACATTTTTCAACATTTCGTAAGTGTAAAACTTGATTGCACTTTCAGGTGCAACCTTCATCACATTTAATCCATTGCCCCTAAAAAAACTCAATAAACCACCTTCCTTCCATATGTTTTTGACAGCAGGACCAATAGAAGCACGAGTAGTCTGAACTTGTAAAACCACCTTAAGCCGATCAAGGGGAGCTGTAGCGGTACGAGAAGCAGCTCCTGCAACCCCCCCAGCAATCAAATACTTAGCTGCATGAACATGCTTACCGATGCCTTCTGGAATAACAGCTTGTTCGCCAATATCTACAAGGCATACCCTCTCCCAGTATCGGTAAATATTCTCCATCGTGGCCTCATGTGGATAAAGTAGAAGAAAATTCCTCCATTCTTCAAAAGTGATAATCCCATTATTATCCTTATCGACATGTTCCACAAAACGTGCAAGTTCATCATCATCTATTTCTATCCCTGCAAAAAGGAAACTGCCCTAGCTTATAAGAGGAAAATGAGGTTTGGGAACAATTATGACCCAGAAAACATATATTCAGAAGAGATGAATATTTGTAATAGCAACTTAATTAACAAATAAAGGTAGAATTTTTGTTTAGTAGATTCAGAAAGCATAATCCAATTAATCAAACCCAAATCCATTTAGGCATCTTATTCAATGTTGATGAAACTAAAAGAGATATTTACCCGATAAACCATGTAGCAAAAGTGAAAAGGCAGACAAAGATACTGGTGTAGAGCATGTACATAACAGGTGAAACTTCACAATTAAGTAAAAAACTCTATACTACGAGTCAGAAATTTTCAAAAGGCCAACTAGCACTGAACAAGGAGTCAAATTTTTTCCATCACTAAGGAAGAAGGCAAACATAAATTACTAGACAGAGCATCTATAGAACACACACAACTGATTCCTTATCCGGACAAAAAGAAGAAGAAAAAAACACACACACACACAGACAACTGATCATAATAAAGAAAATTCTGAATCTGCTAGAAAACATAGAGTGCAACGAATGCTACGAATGGAAACTATTTGAGAAGCTTCATTTTTGTTGGGACTGGGACTGTTTGAGAAGCTTCACTGATCAGCATCTTTATCTGTTTCTTGTACAAGATCAGTCTCAATCTCCACAATTAGTCCGGACATTGAGAAACAGCAAGCTAGGTATCCCACAAATAATAGTATAATACTTAGTTATACCCTGCATATATAAGGCTAAAGTGTCCAGCTCCATGCTGGAACTAAGCCTAAACCTAATCTTGCTGGCCTCAGTTTCAATACTACAGCAGATTCAAATACCAATAGACTTGAACCTCATCTAAGCTCAATTCCTTCACCAGAGCACGGAAGAAAAATAAAGAGTTGAAAGAACTAAATCGAGAAAATAACAGTTTTTTGCACACACACCGAAGTAGTCGTTCCAAGTAAAAGAGGGCATAACAAGATAAAAAAATGAATAACTTAGTTAAAATACTCAATAAAACATAAATAAGGAAATAAATAAATTACAGTACAAGTATTTACTTTAATCAGTATTATAAGCATTGATTACCACTTACAAACGTCAAGCCACCTTCTCACACGAAATTTAGCCCCAAAGGTCCACTAACCCAACTGCATTCGATCCCTAATCCTTTCTAAGGTAAATAATTTTATTAATGATAGGAAATCCCCATATACAAGCCGTATACCAAAAAGTATAAAACCTACACCAAAATATGGTTCTCCACGAAAGAAACTCAAACTTCTATACAATTGGGAAGGGTGCACAAAAAGGAAACTAGAAATAAGAAGCTACTTTGTAATTTAACCTAAAATTAACTGCACTTGATCCCAATATCATCTGCATAACCTTAAAATACAGGGTTTAATTTTCATAAGGAAATTGATTGATATCCATGTCCCAAAAGAACATTAAACACAATTTTAAAAAGAAAAAAAGGGGCTGTACTTATCTAAGTGTTCAATGCATTTAGGATTTCTGCTAATGAAATGTACCTTGTACGCTACAATGTAAAGTTTTAAGAGAGATGAAAATTGGCGATAGTGATAACAAGATAAGGCGCTAGCCTTCAGGATGGTGTCTTTACAAACAATGGGCCAAAAATGGTGCTGGTGGTCTAGCAAAAAAATGCAAGTTGGACTTTTCAAGTGTTTTAGCTCATTTAGGACTTCTACAAATGATATAAACTTTTGAAGCTACCATGTAATGTTTTAGAGAGATGACTGTTGGCAATAATGATAACAAGATAATAATGCTAGCCTTCAGGATGGTGTCTCCACAAACATGGGCCCAGAATAGTGCTGGTAGTCATCACAGAAATAGTAGCCCTATCTCAAGAGATCAGGAGACTTGGAAAATAGGTGACAATAACTGGTCGACAATATTTACCCCCTCCGGCTAGTCCCAAACACCTGCAATCCCTTACAATGCATCACCATGTTTGCTCCAATTCTCCATCATTCCATGCTACATTCTGCTTCCTGTCTTTCCCTTCTTGATTGCATGCCATTGAGGCTTCAATGCCAACTCAAAAGATTGGGAAGGAAACCACGAAAAGCAGATGTAGGAATGCCATAGAGGGAAGGGATGGTCCTCCTTTTGATTCCTTTTCTTTTTTAAACTCAGAAAGAGTTCTAGGAGTACCAAATTCTTCCATTAGTTCAGACTTCAGATGGTTCTATTAGTAACTGAACTAAGACTGCCATTTCTATCTAACTTGAACGAAATATATAAGATGGAAATCAGAGTTTAGCACAATGATAGGGAAGGAAACCTTCAGAACTCCGAGCAGTACAACCCTTCAAAAGAGCACCTCATCTACTCTCAATGCTATGGTTCAGACAAAAATTACCTACTTGAAGTTCTAAAATAGTACAAAGCCTCAACCTAGTATAGCCATGGTTTCCTTGCACAAACCAGTAGAAGTAATTCTACAACATTCACAGCACGTATTTACACCAGTAAACAAGAGAGCAATATTAACATTTACGATTAATCTCAGAGACCGAAATTAAAGAGGGAAATGATAAGTACCAGCTTTAACAAGGGCATCCCAAAGCTCCTCGGGCAAGATGCAGCCACTATGCTCCACATCAATAGCTTGAAAAATCCTATACAACTCCAGCTCCTTATCATCCATGTACTTTCTGAACTCCTGATAATCCACCATCCCATCCTTATCTTTATCACACACCTTTAACAATTCTTTAGCAAACTTATAATCAGCTGGAATTTGCATAGCAAATAATCCTTTCTCGATTTTCGTGTAATCCAAGTAACCCGCATTGTCCGAATCGAAAAAACCGAATAGGCTTCTGATTCTAATGTCCCTTTCCTCATTAGTCTCCCTAAGTGCTGATAAAACATGGTCTATTGAGACCGGGCCAGGCTTCTTCACCGGGTTGCAACAGCCGGGCCGGTCCTTAGTTGCCATTGCTGGGTTTCTTCACCGCATGGGATTTTAAAATTAATTACAGATCTAACAGAACAAACGCAATAGTGCTTTTGTGTAGTAATTCTATATAGAAGCGAATTAATTCCCAAAAAAAAAAGAGAATCCTTGGAATAAGCCCGGTTTAATACGCGGGTTTTGTTGTTAACGGGTTAAAAAAGGAAGGGAAGAGTCAAAGTTTACCAAAGTTGAAGAAAGTGATTAATTTATTGGATACTGTTTAAACAATGCTTAAAGAAAACGTCAATGGCCGGTTTCAGACACACACGGACAAAGAAACCAATTACTCAATTTCTTATTTCCAGTTAGGAGCGTCCAATGGACGTGTCAATGAATTGTAAGGGACTAAGGGGCGGTGGAGAGTCGGTGGAGGTGAAGCTTATAAGCTACTGGTGATGTCTAATTCGTGCCTGAAAAATTTCCTAAGTGGGTGGAAGGAGGTCTTAAGGAATTGTCCATTTATATTGATGGGAATCTGATTCGATGGTGTGGCACCTTCCCCCCGGGGGTTGGGTATGAGCCTGGGGTTCCGTTCACGTCATTTTCCTACTCATGTTTCTTGTGCCTTTATTCCAAAAAATTTAAAACTATTATAAATATATATTATATAATGGACGTTCATTTAGTACTCTCTTATAAATAATCTTTCTGAAAAAGCTTATTCATATGAGATACTGACATAAATATGTTTATCTATTTAGTATTCTATTGGAAATAAGCCTCCTGAAAAAGCTTATCATTTTGGTACTCCGTTATGGATAAATATTAGCTCCGGAAGAAGATTATCTACATCTGGTACAGTAGCAGCTTACAAGCAACTTACACAGCAGCTTACAAGCAGCTCACGTAGCAACTTGCAGTAGCAGCTTACACAACAGCTTCCTTTCTTCTATAAATAGAGGAGATTTCAGTCCATTATGTACATCAGTTTGAAAGTTCAATAATATATCAGTTTCTCTCTACACGTGTCTTTAGTTTATTTACTTTACAGTCGTTATTTTATAACTAAGGGTGGCAAACGGGCCGGGTTGACCCGTAACCGGACCGGCCCAGACCGGTTAAAACCGGAACCGGACCAGCCCGGTTCATAGGGGGCCGGGTGGGTTGGGTAGGGGGGTTAGAGGGGGTTGGTCCGTTTATAATTTTTCTACCGGTTACCCGGACCGGTCCAACCCGGTCAAAGTGAACAGTGCACTTACCGGTTAAACCGGCCCGGTTTTAACGGCTACATTTTTTTTTTTTTTAAAAAAAAAAAAATATTATTAGACGTATTATGCATTTATGCTTAATGTTTTAGTTTGTTATTTTAATATTATTAGACGTATAAATACAAGTTTAAACTTTAATTTGAAGTATTAAATGTAAACTTTAATTTGCAAGTTTGAAGTTTTGAACTTGCAAATTATAAGTAAATTCTTAATGATATATTCAAATATAAGAATTTTAAAGTATTTGTATCCTTTATTAAAACACTATTTTTATAAGTTTATTTTTTTTAAAAATATTTTTACGATAGTTCTAACAAATACAAAATAAAAAATAAAAAAAATTTACTGTTAACCCGGCCCGGCCCGGCAGTACCCCTACCCGCACGGGTTCGTTTTTACCCGGATAAGCCCCAACCCGTTAAACCCGTTAACAATTAACCGGTAAGAACCCGTAACCGCAACCCGTCAGGTTCAAAAAAAAATGTAACCGGCCCGGCCCGGCCCACCCGTTAGACACCCTTATTTATAACACATTATCAGCACGAGACCGCCATCTTGAGCAAATACTTTGAAAGTATCAAAGGTACGAACTTTCTTTTTCTAAATAATGTCAAATCTTTCTAAACTTGAATTTGTAGCCCTGGATATATCGGGCAAAAGCTACATGTCTTGAGTGCTTGATGCTGAAATTCATCTTGATGCGATGGTTCTGGCAGACACAATTAACGTCAAAAATCAAGCATTAAACCAAGACCGTGCCAAAGCCATGATATTCCTACGCCATCACCTTGATGAAGGCTTGAAAATGGAATATCTCACTGTTAAAGATCCAGTCATACTGTGGAATAATTTGAAAGATAGATATGACCACCTGAAGATGGTCGTTCTTCCACAGGCACGTTATGACTGGACTCATTTAAGACTACAAGATTTTAAATCTATCAGTGAGTATAATTCTGCTATGTTTAGGATTATTTTCCAATTGAAATTATGTGTATTACCGATCATGATATGTTAGAGAAAACTTTCACCACTTTTCATGCCTCGAATATGCTCCTTCAGCAGCAATCGAGAGATGGGATTCAAAAAGTATTCTGAACTTATCTCACATCTTCTTGTAGCCGAGCAACATAATGGGCTATTAATGAAAAACCATGAAAGTCGACCAACTGGTTCTTGTCCATTCCCTGAAGTGAATGAGACGAACTTCCACCAAGCTAAGCATAGAAGAGGTCGTGGCCCAAGTCGTGGTCATGGCCGTGGTCGGGGAAGAAAATCTAATCATGGTGATAATAATGCATCAAAGAACCCTCCTAACCACTAGCAGTGGAAAAGGAAGGAACAAAAGCATGAAGCGGTGCAAGCAACAAATGCAGAAAATGCATGCTATAGATGTGGGGGAAATGGCACTAGTCACGTACATGTCGTACGCCAAAGCACCTAGTTGAGCTTTATCAAGCCTCCCTGAAGAAGACAGACAAAAATGCTGAAGCAAATTTTATTTCTGAAGATAATTTAGACTTCATACATTTGGATGTAGCTGATTACTTTGCACTCCCAGAAGGAAAAACGAGTCATGTAATCGCTGATGAATCTGTAGAAATGTAAATATTTTAATTTTTGTTGTTTGTAGTATATAGTATGGTTATGGAATAGAAGTTACGTTTTGATAATAACGTTTATTATAATATATTTTGTTTATGTCGTTTTGAAG
>ML319709.1:0-60913 GCA_005239505.1 Nicotiana paniculata
AAAGAATCTATATATATATATATATATATATATATATATATATATATGAGGGAAAAATTGGATATCAACAACGGCCCATCTTTACCCGGGAAGGATGAAAGAGTTGTCGGGTAAAGAAATAATGACCGATTTTGACAGAATGGGGTGATTTTCAAAAATATAGGTCGAACCTTAGTTTCTGGGTTGCCTACATATTCCTGATTTTACAGGAATCAGGCCATGTGTAGGTCTGGATCCAATAGTGGAATAAACTGATGGAGTTGTTGTAGGAACGGATAAGCCTTTCTGGATAAGATGATATCAGAGCTGTAAATGAATGAATCTAGAACGATTATGGATATATGAACGATCATCATATGGGAATGGGTAACCGACAGTGGTTACGTTTGAAATAATTGCGGCTATGAACGTTTAATGGAAACCGGAGCGAAGATTGCTCCTGTTAGGAGAACGGCTACTTCCCGGATCACCTGCAAACCTAAAACATGATGCATGCACAATATATATATGGATTATTGCGAGAATTTTAAACATGATGCAAATTTCCTTTGGACTATGAAGATTGTCTTTGGACAGTGAGGATGATGTCTGATGAGTGGTGATTTTACCACTTATTATAGTCTATTTTCTTTAGATTTTGCGTGCTTTAATGATAATACGAGGTCGTTTATGGTGTGTATTTTTAGATTTTCAGGAAAATGAGGCCATGAGGTGATTTGAATTCAAATTGATGAGCATATCCGCAATTTGGAGTATCAAATGAAGTTATTAATGGAGGCTCATTATGCCTATCAATTTGAAAGCATGGAAGGAAGCCAAGAAGAGTCCAATTCTGAGGAAGAAAGTGAGCTTTACTTTGAGGAATCAAGACTTGAACATCCTCCAACCGACTCCATGAGTATTAGTGATGCCAAGGAAAATGTGGAATTATAGTCAACCGGTGTAAATGAAAATTTGGTTGAAATTGACTCTAGTCCGGGGGAAAAAGAGGATGTCAAATTCAACAAAAAATTGAAATTTGGAGGTTTGATGTCACTTTTCAAGAATTTTTCAACATTGGAATTGTGTGGTGATACAGGAGTTGAACTACACGAATCAATGAAAGATTGCGAGGAGGAAAGACTAATACCATACGTTCTACAATTTGAGGGAACAAGAAAGAAAAATGACATTCCTCACATGAAAGCCAAGAAGTGCAAAATCAAGGAATTAATTCTTGGCTTGGTCATCTATTTACCACCCCCACCGCTCGTGGTCACAAGCTTGATTCCAAGCTAGGTGCCCAGTTCGTATCGTCCAAGTGGCGAGAAAAGTGGTAAAGTTGGCTTGCGTCGTGCCACGACGTTAAATGTTGCACTTGGTTGGAGGAAACCCATCATTTTTAAAATTTGTAATCTTTTTTGAAAATTTATTTTTTAGAATAGCTTAGTGTATTATTTTGACTAATCTGCCAAGTTTCAAATTTTTGGAGCTAAATTGAGGAGTTTGAGATGTCGGAATACACCAAAGCAGTAGCTGCCCATAATTGAACTGCTGAACCAAGGGATTCTCGCACATGCGGTCAAGACACGCACGGGTGCGCCTACACAGAAGCGGATTCATAAGCACAGGTGCGGAAAAAATCCACTGGTGCGGCCCTGTTGACGCAGTAGCGGACACGAAGAAACACTTAAAAACCCGCAGGTACGGATAATCGGGCAAGTTTAATGCGTGAAACCCTCATTTCATCAGGTATGTTCTGAGTGTTTTCACCCATAACCCAAACTCCCCCATCTCTCACGAAAGCAAATCCTCCATTGTTCCTGACTTATATGGCTCTCACACAGAACAAAGCAGGTATGTCTCATCTACTCCTCTCTTCCACCGTTCTGTTCTTCTTCCTCTTCTTCTCATGCCTCTCATGGTTGTTTCACTCGAATCCCCATCTCCCTATGATTAATGTTAATATTAGGGTGAGGATTTGGTTGAGGGTAGGCTTATGTGTGCTGCTAACAAGTAAACAACAAATTCTTTCTTTTTTTGGGAAGTCTGAGTACCAAAATCAATTAAAGAAGCATAGAAATTTTTTTGTGCCCATAATGTGTTCGACAAGCTGTCTAAAAGAAAATTGTATGCTTAGTACCTAAAGATCAGTCTTATTAGAGTCATTGGTTCATTTAGTACACTAATTTGGAAGTCTTGAGTACAAGTTAGGTGCTAAACACTATGTTTCAAGTGAAAAGGATCAAAAAATTTCTGGGAAGTTGAACCCCTTGATGAATTCCGCAGATGCGATAAGAGTGCCGCAGATACGGCCTCGCACCTGCGTTGATTGTTCCACAGGTGCAATTTTTGGTAGAATGAGCAAAACCGCAGATGCGGTGGAAATTCCGCAAACACGGGACAGCACCTGCGGTTGTTCTTCCGCAGGTGCAGAAACTGGGCAGAATCGGCAAAATCTAGTAGCTTTACAACTTGAGCTTCTCGGACCCGTTCAACTTGATTCTTTGGCCTAATTGCAGTGTTTTAAATTGCTTAACATGATTCTACTGCCCAACTAACTTTGTTTGATTTTTTTAAGGTACTTCGAGCTAAAATGGACCCGAACATGAACATAAAAGCTCCGCGCAGTCATGAAATTGAGGAGGAAGATGAGAAACAATTGATAACTCACGCTTCATGTCTATTGATTATCATCGCCGGTATTATGACAATCTTATCACAAGGAAGATAGTACTCGAGAAAGGGATCGCTGAGGATAAATTGGTCGAGCTGCTCCAAGATTTCTACGGTCATTTACAATCCTCCGAATGGTCATGCTTCATTCCGACTCCATGCAAGGTCAATGAGGAGTGGGTTCGCGAGTTTTATGCATACCTTAAGCGTAAAAACTTCGCAATCCACAACTCATCATTAGAGGCAAAACAGTGAGGTTCGGGTTGGAGGAGATTAATGACATACTCAGGATTCCTAACCATCCACTTGACCCATTGCTAGAAAAAGATAATTGCAACAACGCAGAATGGCTTGTGTCCAAACTCTATCCTGCAAGCATGAGAGCAAAGTGGGCCAACAAAAGAAGGGGTTTAAAGTCGATCGACTTCACAGCCAAAGCTAAAATATGGCTCTACATCCGCTACAACAGGGTATCACCCTGTGGAAATATTTCAGATGTATCATACACTAGAGCCCTGATCATTGCATGCCTTCTTTATTGGGATTCCCGTGAATGTCGGCTACTATATATTGAGGGGGTTGAAGGAGTATGTGCTTCAAGGTAGTACGTCATTGATGTTTCCATCATTGATTATAGAGTTGTGCCGGCGTGCACAGGTTGATGAATGGGATGGAGATCATTGGATATCCGCAGACAAGGTAGTGTGCTAAAGAGAAAGAAGAGGAAAGTGGAGATTACTGTAGGTTAGGGGTCCTCCTCACAAACTGCTCAGGCTGAGGGACC
Source organism: Nicotiana paniculata (assembly GCA_005239505.1). Taxonomy (NCBI): domain Eukaryota; kingdom Viridiplantae; phylum Streptophyta; class Magnoliopsida; order Solanales; family Solanaceae; genus Nicotiana; species Nicotiana paniculata. Next base: position 3,440 of record ML319709.1, read on the forward strand.
ATTTGGGATGCTAAACTCCCAGCTTGCATCCATTCGTGACTTAGTGTCACAGCTCCCTAGTGGACCCTCACACTCCTAGCATGTGCCCGAATAATTCACCAGGGATGACATGAAGACCTACTTGGATGCACATAAAAAACAGGCAGAATCTCAGGAGAAGATAACAACATTTGTTAGAAAACTCGAGGCCGCCTATGGAAACTTGGCCAAGGAACATGTGGATCTTCAATCAGACTTTGAAAAGGAGAAATGGGGAAACAAGAAGAAGGGAAATTATATGATCAAAATGTGGAGAGGCATCAAAGCCATCTTCAAATAGGGGCAGCTGAGCAGGAAGATAATTGTTGTTGATGCTAAGGATAGTGATGAGTACTCTTTCATTTCGGATGCTGATGATGAGGATGATGATGATGATTAGGATGATGACGGTGAGAGTTCCCAGCAGTAATGATTAGCCCTTTTTCTCCTGCAGTCTGCTAGTCTGATGCATACCTCAGGGAGACCCTCAAACTACTTTTATTTGCTTTTTGATATTGTGCAGTGAGGACACTGCAATGTTTTTAGTTGGGGGTGACTTTAGGGTATATACTTTATTTTTACTATGATGCTATGTATGTGCCTTGCTGGGTTTCTTTGGTGGTATGGATATTATGGGCCCTTGTCGGGCTTGTTTTGTTATTGATTATCATATGCTCTCGCCGAGCGTGATTGTGATTAAGTGTACATTTGCAGATTAGTCATTGTTACTCTATTTTATTTCTCTTACTTTACTTATTTTCTTTAGTAGTTTTTAGTTCATGTTATTTTTGCTTCTTTAGTATTAGTTGCTTTTGTTTTATTATTCTCTTTAGTAGTTTTGTTCTTTTATTGTTATTTCTTGAATGTTTACTTTATTATTCTCTTTAGCAGTCTTCGTTTAGATTATTTCTAGTTCTTTAGTAGTATTTCCTTGGGTTTTCTTTACGCCACGGTTCTTTCCCGAGGAACATTTTTTTTGTTGAACCGGGTGATTTTTTCCCTATGATGGATGGCGTGACGACTTTCTTAAGGGAATTTAGTCTTGTTTTGTTATGTGGAGACTTTTGGATTATTGGTACTAACAAAATAGGTCTCTTGTATGTGAAATGTGAATTAAGAATACCCCTCCGAATTTTGGTTTTAAGTTGAAAAAAAAAAGTAAGTTGCACAGGGAAGAATAATTTTTATACTTTTTGGCTCTTTTGGTGACTCTTTGCCCACTAGTTAGCATGATATTGCTCTAGATGCTCTTACTAAGAAGTGAAATTGATCCGGTTTGACGAGTTCATATGCCATGTGTGTTAGTGATTGTATAAATAATTCTTGTGTTTACGTCTATCATCTAGAACTTGCCCGGTTGGTCTTTCACTGTTAATGTTATTTATGTAGGAACATATACCTCTAAGTGTTAAAATGAAATTATTCAAGCTCCAAAAGAAAATATATATAAAAAAGAGAGATATGTGTGTATATGAATATGGAGCCTTGAGGAAAATTAGAGAGGTAATAAAGGTTGTTCTATGTTGGTAACTGGATGCCAATGAGGGCTATATGGACAAAGTGCAAAAAGAAAGACAAATGTGAGTAGTGTTCAAGGAGGGTGTAGTCAGTTGTATCCCAAACTTTTATCCGACACTTCCCTAAACCTACATTACAAGCTTAAAAGGCCCTTATGGGATCTCCAACCGAATGTTCTTGAATAGGCGGCGAATTAAAATAAGGGCAAGCTTATGGAATGGTATGTTGTAATACTTGAAATTCTTTGTGAGAGTGAGTATCTTTGTGAATTTGTCCCTTGTGTTGTTATTGTAAGTATGGTGATTTGAGACTTTCTTTCTTGTGAAGGCATATGAATTTGGATCGATTGGTGAAATTGATATATCCGAAAATGAGTAAATTGAGCATATGTAGTGGACTAGTTCTTTTGAGTCACTTCTTGAGGCTTATTCTTGTCACTTGATTATTTTTAAACACCCTTGCATTTCTTGAATTTGTTTTTAAATGAGGGATTTATTTGGGTAAGATGCACATACTTTAGCCTTATTATTAGTACCAACCAAATCCATAAGTATGATGCTTAATTGGAGAATGTGATTTGTAAATGATAGCAATACAATTTGTTCTTTAAATGGTAGAACCTCATTGAATTGTTGGTTTTGATTTGCTTGAGGACAAGCAAACGATTTAAGTTGGGGGTCTTGATGAGTGGTGATTTTACAACTTATTATAGTCTCTTTTCTTTAGATTTTGTGTCCTTTAATGATAATATGAGGTCGTTTATGGCGTGTATTGTTACATTTTCAGGAAAATGAGGCCATCAAGTGATTTGAATTCAATTGAAGTGAAATTGACCAAAAAATGTTTGAAATAGTGCAAAAGTCTCTAAGGATTCCGCATCTGCAGAATATTGTGCGCAGAAGCGATCTCGCACCTGCGAAGAGGTAGGCTGCATCTACGGAAATGAGCAGCCTGACCGAGAACCGCATCTGCGAGTCAAGACACGCTTCTGCGGTTGCGCATCTGCGCTTTCTAGACCACATCTGTGGATCCAATGCTTCACTTTATGTTCCGCATCTACGGTAGGCAACCTGCATCTGCGGAGCTACACCTGCGAGGATTCTTCCGCAAGTGCGGTCAACGGGCATCAGACTTGGGCAGTAATGGCATTTCACATTTTCTACATTCCAAACCCACAAATACACGACCTAGTAGATATTTTGGATAAATTTTAGAATTTTATAACTTTTACATCTTAGAAGAGATCTTTGGCTTAGAAGAACAAGTTTTGGAAGCTAGGGTTTGCACACACACTTGGGTCTTGAAGATTTGAAGCTTGTGGTTGAGAATTTCTTACCCATTTATGTTCATTTCTTCATTTCCTTGCTTTGTATTGAATATTTAAGTGTGTAGTATTTATTTCCAATACTTGAATCTTGTTTATAGAAATATTCATATTTAAAGTGTGGATTAAATACCTTGTTGAGCTAATGAATTGAATGATTTTTATGTATTTATGAAGTGAGTTATTGTTTCTTTAATTATTCTTCTTCTTTAATGTTTCCAAAGGGATTAGCTAACCTTAGGACTCGCCCATTAACTCCAAATTAATTTTGGAAAGGATATTTGCGGTTGGGAAAGATTAATTAACAAGAATTTTAGGCTTTAACTCTCATTTTATAAATTCTACCCAGGAATAGGATTGGACTACTTGTAGCCATATCCGGGTGTGATTAATCTCTTAATTGTATTAGGGATAACTCAATTAGGAAGTCTTGTTAATCTTAGGAAGAAACTATTGAGAATTATTATCCGTGGCTAATTAACATAAACTCGCTCATATTTGTAAAATCGTGAAATACATTGGATCGTTACTTGAGTGTAATTCCCGGTGCATCCATACTTGTAGCCTTTGATCATTTTATTTGCCTTCTAGGCTAGTTTAAATTTTCTCATTTAGGTATAAATATTTTCACAATGAAATGCTAAGTGTTTGGCATTGCATAACAAGTGATAACTCTCTTACATTCCTAATCGCCTACATATTATTCTCTGTGGGATTTGACCCCGACTCACAGTTCGGTAATTTATATTGCATGCGACCGTGTCCATTTACTTTTTAGTAGTAGATTTGGACGTCATCAATGTCCTTAGACCATGATGTCCCAGGCAATGAATCGTGAGATAAGGGATTTGCAGGCCATGAAATGATGTTCTCGGGCCATGAAAATGGTAATTCTGAACCATGACGCCTTTGAATAATGATGTGCAATATTTAAAGATCCTCAGGCCATGGCATGGTGTGTTCTAGCTAGTGAGGATGATGCATTCAGACTATGACGCCTTTGAAAAAAATAGCAAAGTTTCAGCCCATGAGGTGAAAAGACATGATGCTTGGCGAAACAAGACAGGGCTTAGTCTTGTGTAAGATCGGGGGAAGAGCTTAGCCCCGGGTAGAATAATGCGAGGTTTTGGATAGTGTAGCATTTGTGTTTATGGAAGGATATACAATGCTTAGTCTCGTTTAAGAATTGATACAATGCTTGGTCTCGTGCATGAATGGAGACAATGCTTAGTATCGTGCAAAGGGAAGACGACACTTAGCCTTATGCAATTAAAGAGGCAGGGCTTAGCCTCGTGCAAGATGGAGACAGGGCTTAGTATCATGTAATGGAAGGTATTGCTTAGCCTTATGCAATTAAGGAGGCAAGGTTTAGCCTCGTGCAAGATGGAGACAATGATTAGTCTCATGCAATGGAAGGAAATGCTTAGCCTTATGAAATTAAGGAGGCAGGTCTTAGCCTCATGCAAGATGGAGACAATGCTTAGCCTCATGAAATGGGAGGGAAAGCTTAGCCTTATGCAATTAAAGAGGCAGGGTTTAGCCTCGTGCAAGATGGAGATAATGCTTAGTCTCATCCAATGGAAGGCAATGCTTAGCCTTATGCAATTAAGGAGGCATGTCTTAGCCTCATCCAAGATGGAGAAAGTGCTTAGTCTCATGCAATGGGAGGGAAAGCTTAGCCTTATGCAATTAAGAAGACAGTGTTTAGCCTTGTGCAAGATGGAGACAATGCTTAGTCTCATACAATGGAAGGAAATGCCTAGCCTTATGCAATTAAGGAGGCAGGTCTTAGCCTCATGCAAGATGGAGACAGTGGTTAGTCTCATGCAATGGGAGGGAAAAGCTTAGAATTATGCAATTAAGGAGGCATGTCTTAGCCTCATGCAAGATGGAGACATTGCTTGGTCTCATGCAATGGAAGGCAAAGCTAAGCCTTATGGAATTATTGAGGCAAGTCTTAGCCTCATGCAAAGTGGAGATAATGAGCAGGAACAGTGTATTTCTTAGCTGGAAATGTGTTTGCGCTTGGCAGCTTTATCATTGGTGATTCTAAGGTGCGCACGTATTTGCGGCTATTCCTTCTTCCTGCATCCAAAGAAAAATTGTGAGCTTTTCGAGGAAGGTTGGTTCGTGCCTCCGCCTGCTTGCTTTGCTTTGCTCCTCCTTGAAATCCCGCTCGAGTTACCATGGGTAGCATCTGGCTTCATTGCAATAGAATTGTGACTTCCTTGCAATAGAATGGCAACGACACTTTTAGAGACATTGTGACTTCCTTGCAATAGAATTTTGAGGGTCCTCCTCAAATTCTTCCCCAGTTACTTAGACGATTCTCTGACTGTTCTGCATATGATGGCGTCGGCTAGACTTGCTCCGGAATTTTGAGGGTCCTCCTCAAAATTCTGCCCCAGTTTCTGGTTGTGGGAAAAATAAAATTTTTATTGAATTGTGACTGAACCCACATGGCTACCTACGTATCCCCTCTTAAACGGGAATCAGGTCAAGCGTAGTTCAATTACATCAGATGAAGAAATGTAAACAGTTTAAACATAATATCTTTTGACTGCGTCTGAGTTGATAGGCTTTGGCCAAATCTCTCCGTCCATTTCTGCAAGTATGAGTGCTCTTACTATTAGTACTTTGTGAACCATGTACGGTCCTTTCACAACCCCAAATCCTAACCGGCCGTGATGGCGCCTATCGTGGAACTAGGCTAGCCGACTACCGTGTGTTCACATTTCCTTTTGAAAACCCCATTTAAGTTTTAAGAAATTCATAACAATATACAGAAAGTTCTTAATATAATAGGCAAAATTTATATACAGTACTGCCATCCCCAAAACCCACAGCCAACATGTCATGAGCATCTAGTGTTATAAGCCAAAATAAAGTATTATGATACAAAACTTCGAATCAAAGCTAATACAACAGGAAGGGAAAGCAGAGATGTTGCGAATGCTGAACAACTACCTCTATATCCCCACGATCTGGCTCCACTGTGATATATATAAAAGCTAATGCTCGATATCTGCTCCTTAATCTGCACACAGAGGTGCATGGAGTAATGTGAGTACGCCAACTCAGTAGTAATGGAAATAAATCAAGTCTAAGTAGGAAGGAATCACATAAATATCAATGTCATAAAGTCACGATATACACAGCCTTACTTTTCAATAGTATACATGGATATATGAAATCATCATGCCTTAGAAATAAATCTTCACAAAAGTCCTTAAAACAATGCATATTTTTAACAACTTTAAAACAAGGATTATGTATGCAATGAATGTAGTAAAATCATAAGTAGCCCCTCGGGAAAAAACATGTTTCATAAACAGCACCTCGGGCATGCCTTACAATCCCTCAGCATCTCACAATCACTCAGCACCTCACAACCACTCATGCCTCCCAATCACTCAATCACTTGCACTCGGTGCGCTCACTCGGGGTGTGTACAGACTCCGGAGGGGATCCTTCAGCCCAAGCGCTAATATCACTCAGCACCTCACCATCACTCTTGGCCCTCGGCCACACTCGGTGGAACCACTCGAAAAGCCCCTCGGTCGAAGTAATAGAACGGGGTACTCGACNGGTGTGTACAGACTCCGGAGGGGATCCTTCAGCCCAAGCGCTAATATCACTCAGCACCTCACCATCACTCTTGGACCTCGGCCACACTCGGTGGAACCACTCAAAAATCCCCTCGGGCGAAGTAATAAAATGGGGTGCTCGACCCGAAAACATCATTTTAATGCTCATGTAGCGTAAATCAGGCTGAGTTTCAAATAAAACAGTATGCACAATGATGCTGAGTAAAATAATCAACAGATACTGAGGAAAACAACAGTAAAACGCCCTCAAAAGGGGTCTAAGCAGATCGGCACGAGGCCCAAACACGGCTACAACCCAAATATTTCAGAAATCTTTAGATATTAATTTAACATAAGATTTTGAGTAAATATGCAACTCATTAGTTGCCGCGGAGAGGAACTAGTCCAATCCAAAAATCAATACGTGCCACATATTCGTCATCTCACATGTGCGCCATTCCAAATTCAGTGAGAAAATATGTAGTTCGGGGTTCCATACCCTCAGGACAAGATTTAAGACCATTACTTACCTCTACCAGGCCGCGACACTAGTCCGCTATGCCTTTGGCCCTCAAGTTGGCTCCCCATTACTCCGAATCTAGCCAAAACCAGTTCAACATCATTAATATATACTCAAGGAACACAACCCAATCAAAAATTATCAATTAAATCAAAAATCTCGAAATTCGGCCAAAACCGAGCCCCAGGCCCACATCTCGGAATTCAGTTATTTTTACATCCTTAGAATCCTCGTCCTCCCACGATTCTATGCATACCAAAAACACTAAAATTGGACCACAATTTCCCACTCAAATCCTCAAAAGAAAAATAAAATTTTCATCCACCCTTCTTCTCCAACTTTCGCTAAATTTCCAGAATGTTTGTGGTTTAATCACTTATGAATTGACATAGAATAGTGTTAAGAAGTTGAAATTCTGACCTCCATATTATTTCCCTTCATTCCTCTTAAATTATTCTTCAAAATCTCTCAAGTCCGCATGGAACAATGGAGAAAATAACAACCAAATTCGCACTACTGGACTTTTAAACATTCTGCCTAGTTAAAATAATTCCTTTACTGCGATCGCAAACTTTGGCACGCGATCGCGCGGAACAAACTTGCTGCTCCACCAATTTACCTTATGCAATCAAAGACAACCTCACGCGATCGCGATTCATCAAGACTTAAACCCACGCGATCACAAACCCTTCCACGCGATCGCGAAGAACAAAGCTTAACTCACCCACGTGCCCCTTTAACTCTATGCGACCGCAAACAAGACCATGCGATCGCACAGAACAAACACTCATACTCACGCGATCGCAAACCATTCCACACGATCGTGATTAACAAAAAATACTGCATTACCAATTAACCCTACGCGATCGCAAACATCCTCACGCAATTGCGTAGAAGGAAACCACAACCTTACACCAGCAGCAATCTACCTAGACTTCAAGCCAAAAGTTGGTCCGTTAACCCTCCGAAAACACCCGAGGCCCTCATGGCCTCAACTAAACATACCAACATATCCCATAACATCATTAAAACTTAGTCGAGCATTCGAAACACCAAAAACAACACGAGAACACCAAATTTACATCAAATTCAAGCCTAAGAACTTTGAAACATCCAAATTTCGCCAACTACGTCGAAACTAACCAAAACACCTCCGGTTAACCTGAATTTTGCAAACATATCCAAAATGACATTACGAAACTGTTCAACTTTTGGAATTCCATTCCGACCCCGATAGCCTATTTTCCACTGCCGATCGAAAATCGTCAAAAACTAACCTTCGCCAATTCAAGCCTAATTCTACTCCGGACATCATAGAAATATTCCGAACACACTCCAGAGTCTCAAATCACCTAACGAAGCTATTCGAGCCATAAAATCCGCATTCTGAGGTTGTTTACGAATAATTCAACTCTTAGTTGACTTTCTCAACTATTAGGCTACTTTAAAAGGTTAAATGCCTAAACTCTCACCATAACTACTCCGGACCCAAACCAACTGATCCAACACATCAAAAACAAGATAGTGATACNATGCCTCGCATCTCCCGCTCGGTCTCCCAGGGGGCATCCTCCACTAGCTGCCCTCTCCAATGAACCTTCACTGAAGCTACATCCTTAAACCTCAACTTCCTGACCTGACGACCCAAAATAGCCACTAGCTCTACCTCATATGACATATCACCCTCGAGTTGAACCGTGCTGAAGTCCAAAACATGGGAAGGGTCACCAACATACTTTCGGAGCATCGAAACATGGAATACTGGATGAATACTCGATAAACTGGGAGGCGTAGCAAGCCTATAGGCCACCTCCCCAACCCTCTGAAGTACCTCAAATGGTCTAATGAACCTGGGACTCAGCTTTCCTCTCTTCCCGAATATCATAACACCCTTCATGGGTGATACCTTCAGCAACACCTTATCCCCAACCATGAAAGACACATCTCGGACCTTCTGATCCGCATAACTCTTCTGCCTAGACTGCACCGTGCGAAGACGCTCTTGAATCAACTTTGCCTTACTCAAAGCATCATGAACCAAGTCTGTGCCCAATAGCCTAGCCTCGCCCGGCTCAAACCAACCAACCGGAGATCTACACATCCTACCATACAAGGCCTCATACGAAGCCATCTGAATACTCGACTGATAGCTGTTATTATATGGAAACTCCGCTAGTGGCAGAAACTGATCCCATGAACCACCAAAATCAATCACACAAGCAAGCAACATATCCTCCAAAATCTGAATAGTGCGCTCCGACTGCCCGTCGGTCTGAGGATGAAACGTTGTGCTCAACTCAACCTAAGTACCCAACTCCCTCTGCATGGCTCTCCAAGACTTGGACGTGAACTGAGTGCCTCTATCGAAAATGATAGAAACTGGAACCCCATGCAAACGGACAATCTCCCTGATATAAATCTCAGCTAACCTCTCCGATGAATACGTAGTACCAATAGGAATGAAGTGCGTGGACTTGGTCAGCCGATCCACAATAACCCATATATCATCAAACCTCCTCGAAGTCTGTGGGAGTCCAACTACAAAGTCCATGGTGATCCGCTCCCACTTCCACTCCGGAATTTCCAATCTTTGAAGCAATCCACCATGTCTCTGGTGCTCATAATTGACCTGCTGACAGTTGATTCACCGAGCCACAAACTCGACAATATCACTCTTCATTCTCCTCCACCAATAATGCTGCCTCAAATCCTGATACATCTTCGCAGCACCCGGATGGATGGAATACCGCAAACTATGAGCCTCTGCTAGAATCAAATCTTGAAGTCCATCTACATTGGGCACGCAAATCCGGCCCTGCAGCCTTATGACCCTATCATCACCAATAACCAAATCCCTGGCATCACCGCGACGTACCCTGCCCTGAAGAACAAGCAAATGTGGATCATCATATTGGCGTTCTCTAATATGATCGTAAAGAGAAGACCTGGAGGCTACACAAGCCAACACCCGCTGGGGTTCTGATAGATCCAATCTCACCAAATGACCTGCTAAGGCTTGAACATCAAGAGCTAATGGCCACTCTGCTACTGGAAGGTAAGCTAAACTCCCCAAACTCTCTGCTCTGCGACTCAAGGCATCGGCCACTACATTGGCCTTCCCCCTATGATATAAGATAGTGAGGTCATAATCCTTGAGGAGCTCTAACCATCTCCTCTTACGCAAATTCAAGTCCTTCTGCCTCTGCGATGATCAGTGAAAATCTCAGACTGCACCCCATACAGATAATACCGCCAAATGTTCAAGGCATGAACAATGGCAGCTAACTCAAGATCGTGCACTGGATAATTCTTCTCGTGCACCTTCAACTGTCTGGACGCGTAGACAATCACCCTACCATCCTACATCAATACCGCTCCCAAGCCAACTCTGGAAGCATCACAATAAACTGTGTAAGAACCCGAGCCAGCAGGCAAAACTAGTGCTGGAGCTGTAGTCAATGCTGATTTGAGCTTCTGAAAGCTCTCCTCACACTCATTAGACCATCTGAATAGAGCACCCTTTTGGGTCAATCTAGTCAAAAGCGAAGCTATCGAAGAGAATCCCTCCATAAAGCGACGGTAATATCCCGCTAAACCAAGGGAACTCCTAATCTCTGTAGCTGAGGACGGTCTGGGCCAACTCTGCACCGCCTCTATCTTCTTTGGATCAACCTGAATCCCCTCACTGGACACCACGTGCCCCAAGAAAGCTACCGATCCCAGCCAAAACTCACACTTGGAGAATTTTACATAAAACTTCTCTTCCCTCAATCTCTGTAACACAACTCTCAAATGGTGAGCATGCTCTTCGTGGCTACGAGAATAAACCAGGATGTCATCAATGAATAAAATGACGAAGGAATCAAGATAAGGCTGAAACACACTGTTCATCAATGGCATGAACACAACTGGGGCATTGGTCAGCCCAAACGACATAACCAAGAACTCATAATGACCATACCTAGTCCTGAAAGCAATCTAGATCTGAAATCAATCTTGGAAACTACTCTAGCTCCCTGAAGCTGGTCAAATAAATCACCAATACGGGGCAAGGGATATCGGTTCTTCACTGTAACTCTATTCAACTGCCGATAATCAATACGCATATGCATGGACCCATCATTCTTCTTAACGAACAACATCGGTGCACCCTAAGGTGACATACTAGGCCGAATGAACCCCTTATCCAGGAGCTCCAGAAGCTGCTCCTTCAATTCCTTTAGCTCCGCTGGCGCCATACGATATGGTGGAATAGAAATAGGCTGAGTGCCTGGCACTAGGTCAATACCAAAATCAATATCCCTGTCAGGTGGCATGCCTGCCAGGTCAGCAGGAAACACATACAGAAAATCACAGACCACATGAACTGAATCAATAGCGGGAGTCTCACCACCGACATCCCTCACAAAGGACAAATAAGAGAAACACCCTTTCTCAACCATGCGCTGAGCCTTCAGGTAAGAAATCACCCTGCTAGGCATATACTCGGAAGAACCTCTCCACTCAACCCTCGGACACCCTGGCATAGCTAAGGTCACAGTCTTAGCGTGATAATCAAGAACAACATGGCATGGAGATAACCAATCCATGCCCAATATCACGTCAAAATCGACCATGCTGAGTAACAGTAGGTCCACTCGGGTCTCCAAACCCCCAATAGATATAATGCATGACCGATACACACGGTCCACAACAACAGTATCGCCCACCGGACTCGACACACGAACAGAGGTTACTAGAGACTCACAGGGCATATCTAGAAAACCGACAAAATATGAAGAAACATAGGAATATGTAGAACGAGGGTCAAAATTAAGCCAAGGAATCACGGCAACAGATTAAAACAATACATGTAATCACGGAATGTGAGGCCATAGCATCCGGCCTGGCTAGAAATGAAAACATACAAGCCTGACCTCCCCCTGCTCGACCTCTCTCTTTAGGGCGGCCTTTGGTTTACTGACCACCACCCCTGGCTGCCTGGCAGGTGGTGTAGTGACTAGATCTGAAGTCGAGGGATAGCCCCTCTGCTGAGAAGATCCACCAGAACGGCGGGGACACTGCCCCGAACTCTCCGCAATCAAAAGAACTACCTGGGGCTGGAGGCGGGGACTGATAGAAACCCCTAGCACCTGCACGGCCACTGGAATACTCCTGAATAGATGAACCCTGAACTGGAGGTGTTCGAGCTGCACTCTAAGCTGGTAGGGCACCAAATGAAGTACGGCTTGACTGAGAACCCGGGGACCCTGCCCCGAAGATGTACCACTATAAGCTGCGCAGCCTGACTGAGGAGGCCTGAATGGACGACCCCTACCCTGCTGAAACTGTCCCCTGAAGGGAGAACCACTGGAACTGCCCGAACCACGAGGCCTCTTGGCCTCCCTCTCCTCCCGCTCTTGGCAGCGAACATACTCAATATCTCGAGCTATGTCAACAACCTGCTCGAATGAAGCTCCCGATACTATCTCTCGAGTCATAAACAACTGAAGCGGATAAGAAAGACCATTTACGAACCTCCTCACCTTCTCCCTATCAGTAGGGATAATCTCAGAAGCATGCCTAGCCAACTCGAAAAATCTCATCTCGTACTGAGTGACTGATAACTCTCCCTGGCACAGCTGCTCAAACTACCAACACTGCTCCTCTCTGTGGGAGTGAGGAAGATACTTCTCCAAAAAGATCATGGACAACTGCTGCCAGGTAAGAGGTGCCGAAGCAACCGGTCTACGCCTCTCGAAAGACTCCCACCAAGTAAAAGCAGCACCCGCAAACTGAAAGGTAACAAACGAGACCCCACTGGTCTCTAAAATACCCGCGGTGTGCAGTATCCTCTGGCACCTATCTAGAAATCCCTGGGCATCCTCACCCTCTATACCGCTGAAAGTTGGAGGCTGAAGTCTGCTGAACCTCTCCAACCTGCACTGCTCGTCCTCAGGCATAACAGGGACCACATAATCCTAAACCAGAGCAGCTAGCTGAGCTGGGGCTGCTCCCGGTGCCTGAATACCCTATGCAGCCTGCTCAGGTTTCCTGGCAGCTAGAGTCTGATTGCCTCCTCCGACCTGAGATGCGGTGGTAGAAGGAGACATGGAAACGGCCTGAGCCAAATCGGTGCATACTGACAATATCTGAGACAGGGCCTCCTGAAGACCCGGAATAACCATAGGCACTGCTGGTGCCTAAGCCTGTCCCGCCGGGACACCATCGGCGGGAACCTGATCATGATCAATAGGGGGATCCTGAGGTACTGCCCCAGCTGCTCGCGGGCTGGCCCCCTACCTCTACCACGGCCTCGACCTCTCGCTGGTCTAGCCGAAGACTGGTCACTCTGATCGGTATGGTGTGTCCTCACCATCTGTGAGAGAGTGAAATAACGTAAGTTCAGATTTCAAGAATCAATAAATCAGCACGAAAGAGTTTAAGAAAGATAGAATGTTTCTTAAAAGTTCGGCAGCCTCTAGAAGATAAGTAAAAAAGTCTCCGTACCGATCCGCAAGACTATACTAAACCTGCTCATGACCGTCGAGTCCAATGTAACCTAGGGCTCTGATACCAAACTGTCACGACCCCAAATCCTAACCAGCCGTGACGGCGCCTATCGTGGAACTAGGCTAGCCGACTACTGCGTGTTCACATTTCCTTTTGAAAATCCCATTTAAGTTTCAAGCAATTCATAACAATATACAGAAAGTTCTTAATATAATAGGCAAATTTTATATACAGTACTGCCATCCCCAAAACCCGGAGCCAACATGTCATGAGCATCTAGTGTAATAAGCCAAAATAAAGAATCAAAGCTAATACAATAGGAAGGGATAGCAGAGATGCTGTAAACGCTGAACAACTACCTCTATATCCCCACGATCCGGCTCCACTGCAATATATATCAAAGCTAATGCTCGATATCTACTCCTGAATCTGCACAAAGAGGTGCAGGGAGTAATGTGAGTACGCCAACTCAGTAGTAATGGAAATAAATCAAGTCTAAGTAGCAAGGAATCACATAAATATCAATGTCATCAAGTCACGATATACACAGCCTTACTTTCCAATAGTATAGATGGATATACGAAATCGTCATGCCTTAGAAATCAATCTTCACAAAAGTCCTTAAAACAATGCACATTTTTAACAACTTTAAAACAAGAATTTGGTATGCAATGAATGTAGTAAAATCATAAGTATCCCCTCGGGCAAAAACATGTTTCATAATCAGCCCCTCGAGCATGCCTCACAATCCCTCAGCACCTCACAATCACTCAGCGCCTCACAACCACTCATGCCTCCCAATCACTCAATTACTCGCACTCGGTGCGCTCACTAGGGGTGTGTACAGACTCCGGAAGGGATCTTTCAGCCCAAGCGCTAATATCACTCATCACCTCACCATCACTCTTGGCCCTCGGCCACACACAGTGGAACCACTCGAAAAGCCCTTCGGGCGAAGTACTAGAACGGGGTACTCGACCCGAAAACATCATTTTAATCCTCATGTAGCGTAAATCAGGATGAGTTTCAAATAAAATAGTATGTACAATGATGCTGAGTAAAATCATCAACAGGTAGTGAGGAAAACAGCAGTAAAACACCCTCAAAAGGGGTCTAAGCAGATCGGCACGAGGCCCCAAACACGGCTTATAGCCAAAATATTTCACAAATCTTTAGAACATAATTTAACATAAGATTTTGAGTAAATATACAACTCATTAGTTGCCGCAGAGAGGACCTAGTCCAATCCAAAAATCAGTACATGCCATATTCGTCATCCGATATGTGGGCCATTCCAAATTCAGTGAGAAAATATGTAGTCTGGGGTTCCATACCCTCAGGATAAGATTTAAGAGCATTACTTACCTCTACCGGGCCGCGACACTAGTCCGCTATGCCTTTTCCCCTCAAGTTGGCTACCCATTGCTCTAAATCTAGCCAAAACCAGTTCAACATCATTAATTTATACTCAAGGACCACAACCCAATCGAAAATTATCAATTAAATCAAAAATCTCGAAATTCGGCGAAAACCAGCCCCGGGCCCACATCTCAGAATTTAATAATTCTTATATTCTTAGAATCCTCGTCCTCCCACGATTCTATGCATACCAAGAACACTAAAATTGGACCACAATTTCCCACTCAAATCCTCAAAAGAAAATAAATTTTTCATCCACCCTTCTTCCCCAACTTTGGCTAAATTTCCATAATTTTTGTGGTTTAATCACTTAAGAATTGACATAGAAGCGTGTTAAGAAGTTGAAATTCTTACCTCTAGATGATTTCCCGTGACTCCCCTTCAATTCTTCTTCAAAAGCTCTGAAGTCCGCATGCAACAATGGAGAAAATAACAACCAAATTCGCACTTCCGGCCTTTTAAACATTCTGCCCAGCTAAAATAATTCCTTCACTGCGATCGCAAACTTTGGCACGCGATCGCGAAGAACAAACTTGCTGCCCCACCAATTTACCTTACGCGATCGCAGACAACCTCACGCGATCGCGATTCATCAAGACTTAAACCCACGCGATTGCAAACCCTTCCACACGATCGCGAAGATCAAAGCTCAACTCACCCACGCGCCCCTTTAACTCTACACGATCGCAAACAAGACCACGCAATCGCACTGACCAAACACTCATACTCACACGATCGCAAACCATTCCACATGATCGCGATTAACAAAAAATCCTGCCTCACCAATTAACCTACGCGATCGCAAACATCCTCACGCGATCGCGTAGAAGGAAACCACAACCTTACACCAGCAGCAATCTACCAAGAATTCAAGCCAAAAGTTGGTCCGTTAACCATCCGAAACACACCCGAGCCCCTCATGGCCTCAACCAAATATACAAACATATCTCATAACATCATTCAAACTTAGTCGAGCCTTCAAAACACCAAAAACAACACGAGAACACCAAATTTACATCAATCTCAAGCCTAAGAACTTTGAAACTTCCAAATTTCGCCAACTAAGTCGAAACCAACCAAAACACCTCTGATTAACCTGAAATTTTGCAGACATATCCAAAATGACACTACAAAACTGTTCCAACTTCCGGAATTCCATTCCGAGCCTGATAGCCTATTTTCCATTGCCGACCGGAAATCGCCAAAAACTAACCTTCGCCAATTCAAGCCTAATTCTACTCCGGACATCACAGAAATATTCCGAACACACTCCCAAGTCCCAAATCACCTAATGAAGCTATTTAAGCCATAAAATCCGCATTCCGAGGTTGTTTACCAATAAGTCAACTCTCAATTGACTTTCTCAACTATTAGGCTACTTTAAAAGGATAAATGCCTAAACTCTCACCATAACTACTCCGCACCAAACCAACTGATCCAACACATAAAAAATAAGATAGCGATAGATGAAAAATGCAAAAATAGGCAAAATGGGGTAAAGCTCATGGAACGACCGGCCGGGTCGTTACAGGTCCTTGCTTGTTGGGTGATAATTTTCCTTTGGCTTCATCCTGATGTGGGAAGGTCTGCTTCAGCATCAGCTGCCCCGATGCAAACTGTTAAGTTTGATCCTTTTGTTGAAGGCTCTGGACATTCTGTTCTGATAAAGTTGACCATGACACACTGCATTCATTACTTTCCCGTCAATGAGAGCTAACTGTTCGTAGCGGCTCCTCACCCACTCTGCATCACTGAGTTCAGCTTCTTGTATACTTCTAAAGGAAGGAATTTCTACCTCGACTAGAAAATAAGGAGTTTCCCCGGTTGATGTGCGGACTATGGCACGGTATCCCAATAAAGAAAATGGTAACTTCTCGTGCCATTTCTTGTGAGTTTCTACCATCTTCGTCAATATCTTTTTTATGTTCTTGTTGGCGGCCTCCACGGCTCCATTCATTTGGGGCCGGTATGCTGTGGAATTCTTGTGCTTGATTTTTAAGGTCTCGCACATACCTTTCATTAGTCACTATTGAGATTGGCGGCGGTGTCGGTGATGATCGATTCTAGAACCCTGAATCGGAAAACAATACGATCTCGGAGAAAATCTGCGACGACTTTCTTGTTTACATCTTTGTAAGATGAAACTTCAACCCATTTTGTGTAGAATTCTATGTTCATAAGAATGAACCTGCACCAGTTTGAAGCAGTGGGCTTGATTGGTCCAATGACATCCATTCCCCAGGCGGCAAAAGGGCAGGGTGCACTTGTTGCATTGATTTCATTTGGCGGCACCAATATCATATCTGCGTGTATTTCGCACTGATGACATCTCTGAACATACCTGATGCAGTCTGTTTCCATAGTCATCCAAAAATATCCTACTTGTAGTATCTCTTGGCTAAAACGAAACCATTCATGTGGAGACGGCAAGTTCCAACGTATATCTCTTCGAGTAGTTTGGAGGCTTCCTTGGCATCAACACACCGCAATAACCCTAGGTCTGGAGTCCTTCTATATAGAATTCTTCCACTTTGGAAGAAATGGTTGGACAATCTCCGGAGTGTGCGTTACTGAGTACGATTTGCATGTTCCAGATACTCTCATTTTTCCAAGTACCCCTTGATGTCGTGAAACCATGGATTTCTATATGTTTCTTCCTCAACATGAGCGTAGTATGCTGGTTGGTTATGGATCCTTACCGGAATGGGGTCGATGAAATTCTTGTCAGGAAGGTGCATCATGGAGGACAAAGTGGCCAATGCGTCTGCAAACTCATTCTGTATTCTTGGGACATGTCTGAACTTTATATTTTTGAACCTCTTCATCATATCTTGCACATGATATAGATATGGTAATATCTTAGTATTCTTTGTATCCCATTCTCCTTTCACCTGATGTACCAGTAGATATGAATCACTAATTACCAGCAATTCTTGGATATTCATGTCAACGGCCAAATTGAGCCCCAATATGCAAGCCTAGTATTCTGCCATATTATTGGTGCACAAAAATATAAGTTTTGCGGATACCGGGTAATGTTGACCTGTCTCTAATACCAAAACGGCTCCAATGCCCACTCCTTTGAAATTTGCGGCTCCGTCGAAGAACATTCTCCATCTTCGGAGATATCTTCTCCTACGAATGATACTTCTTCATTAAAAAATACATTTTTAGTGGTTCGTATTCTCCTCCTACGGGATTTTCGCAAGATGGTACGCTAATGCTTGTCCCTTAACCACCTTCTGAGTCATATAGGCAATGTCGAATTCACTCAATAATATCTGCCATTTTGCTAGCTTCCCGGTAGGAAACGAGTGTACTTTTTTTTTTTTCTGATGGTGACAGGTAAATGCTTATGCGAGTTTCTTTGACTGTTTCGGAATCTCCCGAGTTGACTATCTCAGTCTCGTCCAGGTTAGACTTAGGTTTGTTCTCAAAATTCTCAACTTCTTTGACAATTTTCTCAGGTATTATATCCTTTTCTTATATCTCTTCCGAGTCACTATCCTTATGTTGCATTGTCTCATTACATGTCATACTCGTTGATTCATCAAGATAAAAAATAGTAATGTTGTAGAGAGAAAAATATAGAGAATACTAATAAATAATAAAATAACAAGCCATTGATAATATCAAAATGTCAAACAAAAAGCGATTGTAATGATTCAAACAAATGTTTCCAAAACAAAATACTGAAAATGTTTTTTGTTCAAAAATGCTCAAAAGAATTGTTTTCAAAATAACGACACTAGGAGCCAGGCTACCCCGGGACTCGGCGGGCCCTTGATGGTGTGGCTGTCCAATTCCTAAGAACAGATCCCTTCTCCATTGTCTTGATGACGAGGCCTTCCTCCTCCTCCTCCTCAACTATTACACTGCAATCCATGTCTTCATCTTCTAAGAATAGATTCCTCAAACCAGCTAGAATTTCATCTTCTTCAGATCCGCACATCATATCAGCCTGATGGAAGGATTTGCTCAAATGTGGTATCGATTGCTCGAGAGGGAATTATGGACCGCGCTATGGTGGCGACCAATTTTGATACTCATGCCAAGTGTACTGATATCCCAGTCCAAAGGTTGTACCGTGATGCTTTAACTGTATTGGTTTGGCAATACCCTGAAGATTCTTTCCGAGCCCTTTACCAGGTTCATATCCTGCCCATGCCAATATGCTATCTATTTTTCTACTCCACCATTTGTCCTTCTCAATTGCATTAACACGCTCAATAAGATGGTAAGTGTCTCAACCCAACTACCTTCTACTCTCCACGACTTGAACAGTTCGATTGGTATAAATGGGGTTACTCCCGACTGATCAACTCTTGATGACTCCATTCGAACTTCACATCCTGATGCAGAGTAGATGCTACAGCCCCACTGGCGTGTATCCAAGGTCTTCCCATAGTAAATTTTATGAGTCGGATATGTCCAAGTCGGGCCCATTTGTAAGCAAAGGTTGGTTTCTCCGATCGTAGCCCTTTAAGACCCATCGATCGCTTTTACGTTCATAGATCTTGCTCGTATCTCATGAAAACCTTTACCCAATCTCTTAAAAGTGGTTAATGGACATATATTGATACTTGAACCTCCGTCTACCATGTCAATGAATTTTTCTTCACACTTTACCGTGATATGAAGTGCCTTGTTGTGGCTCAACCCTTCCGGTGGCAGTTCGTCTTCATGGAAGGTGATATTATGGCTTTCCAATACTTGTCCTACCATTTTATCCATCTCCCTATTCGTAATGTTGTTGGGCACATAAGCCTCGTTCAATACCTTCATCAATGCGCTCCTATATGCCTCAAAATTCTGTAGTAATGATAGAATAGATATCTGAACATGGGTTTTGTTTAGATGGTCAACTACAAAGTACTCTCTTGCTTGCACCTTTCTCCAAAGATCATCTGGGCCAGTTTCAATGATAGGCTGTTTGGAAGCGGCTTCTTTAATTGTTCCCCTAGGTGCTCAGGTATGTAAACTCTACCAGTTCTGGTCATCCCCCGTGCTGCACCAGTTTCTTCCATCTTCTCTTTTCCTTTCCTTTTCGCTTCTACGGTGTAGTCCCAGGGCACAACATTGGAATTAAAGGATGGTGCGGGCGTTACCATCACAATGAATGGTGTGGTCACTTCTACTTCAAACGGAGCAGGCAAAGCTGAAGGTGTTGTTACTTCAACTTCGAAAGGAGTCGGTGCAGCTACCTCAACTTCGATTAGTGGTTGTATCTGTACCACAATAGAAGTGAGAGTGACTACAGGTTTATTAGGATCATCCCCTTCTCAAATGAGCCCAATTGACCCTTTTGGGTCCCATTCTTTATCAGTTTCTATCATATTTACCCCCTCGCCCATGTGATCCGGTAGGGGATTGTTACAGACATTAGGTGCAGCCTCTTTTGCTTGTATAACCATGGTATCAATTAGCGTCTGGATCTTGTCCTTCAGAGTGTTACATTCATCAATAGTGTGATAGTTTTGGTGGGCTGGTGGTGAGTGGTAATATGGTGGTTGGGTATTATAAGTATGGTAAGCGGTGGCGTGTTGTGGATATTTGGGAGGTGAAGGATGATATATGATTTGAGGTGTTTGGTATGTGAGAGGATATTTTGCACCTTGAGCTACCGTCACGGCCCCTACTTCTTTTTTCTTGGATATGCCTCCTGACTGCACGGCCTTGTTGGTAGCTTGTAATGCTTCGACATTGGTTACCATCCCGCTTTTAATTCCTTATTCTATTCTTTCTCCCAATTTGATGATGTCGGATAATTTACGATTTCCAATAACCATTAACGTCTCATAATATTGCAGATCCTAGGCCCAGACAAAGAATTTGTTCATTTGTTCTTCTTACAATGCTGACCTTACTTTCACAACTTCTGATCTCCACCGAGTAGCATACTCGCGGAAAGTCTCTGTTGGCTTCTTCTTAAGATTCTTGTTATAGAAGACATCTGGTGCATTCTCCGTATTCACTCTGAATCGATCCATGAAATCTGACGCCATGCTTACCCAGTAAATCCACTTCTTTGGATTTTGGCTGATATACCAAGATAAGGCGTCTCCGGTGAGGCTCCTCGTGAATAACTTCATGCAGATTCTTTCATCTTTAACGACCCCTACGAGCTTGTCGCAATATGTCCTCAGATTCACCTTTGGATCACCTATTCCCCTCCTAACTCTAGTATTTTTTTCTCTAACCGCAGAACCAAGTCATTCTGTACAGGAGTACTCCGACCATCCAAAGTCTCAACATTCTCTGCATGTGTTGCGTTGTCTTTCCTGATACCATTCATATCGTCCATCGTAGCCTTCCCCTTTCTTTAGGATCACTTGGAGGTGGAGGTGGTGGAGGACATCTAGATCTGGTATGATACGTCAATGATGCCAGTATGCACGAACCAACCTTAGGGGGTGGAAATAATCAAAACAAAGAAAAGAAAAAAGGTAAAAAAGTAAGTAGGGAGTTTTGAAAGGACATTTGCAGTATTTAAAAATGTATTGCGGAATTATAAATTCGCGTCCTAATTTGGGGGACCTCATCGTGCCCTAGGTAGGCCTAATGATATATAGATTTGGAGAAAACTCAATGTCGATAATTGCGTTGTTTCATTAATATGATAAAGACCAAATCTCTACTAAAATGACAATAATTATAAACAGTTACTAGTGGCATTTTCCTTATTACAATCGAATTCTAAAATGAATCTAGAAAATAAGTAAATATCAATCCTAATCTACTCGGTCCCAAAGAGACTTTCTCCAAGCTTGTCCTTCTTCGCACCGTCGATCAGATTCCCCTGGTCGCGCATGTCCAATAGCAGATATGCCCTCGTTAGATGTCCTTATTCATTGCCCTCTGCATTCTGACAATCCACAACCATTTTCCTTGTCTTCCCCTCAAGCTCCATCAAACCCTGCTCTAAATACTCCAACCTCTCTGTTGATTTGGTAGCGATTCCTCTCCATTCATTGATTGCTTCCATGTCCACTTTGTGATGTTCCAAATGTCAAGCCTCAAATTCGAAAATCCTTTTACGCAACCTCCTATACTTGACTTGCGCCTCAGCAGCATCGTCCGTGACCGTATTTCTCTAATCAATCCCTTACTTGACCTCTCCTGTTATGTCATCGACCAACCATGATGGGTAGAAATACACATGGTTGGCATGATACCAATCTGGCTCGATAGTATCTTTTTCTACAGTGATCTTTTGATGCTACATGTGTTATGCCTCGCACTTAAATGGAATGGCATTACCCTGGAAGTCTTCTTTGTAATGACCATCTTGGAGACTCATGGTATGACCTGTTTCCTCCCAGCTTGCCTCATGAATCAGATAGGAGCATAAGGATAGATGCCACTTAATCCAATTAGCACTAGATGAGGAACATCTCTTGACCTGATGATGAATTCATCACTAGGGAACCACATCGTTTCCCAGTTGTGCAAACCTGTCCGGGCTAAAAGTCATTCTCTTCGGATGGTGAAAAGCTATGTGGTCATTCCATGGTCATTGCGGAAATTCTTGATGGTATTGTCCTCTTTGAAGGTGTTCTAACAGTCATATTTGCAGCAACATATTGCAACCCTCAAAATTCCTATATCCTTTCTTGCACCGGTCCAAGGCTCGGTACATCTCAGCCACGATTATCGGGACAATAGTGTGAGTCTATCCCTCAATTCCTTATATATGGGTCTTAGTAACCATAGCTAAGTGAGTGTGGATTCTATCTCCTTGTATTAGGAATACCAGCATCCCCAGAAAACAGACAATGAACACAAAAACACCGCGATGAGTCCAACCCAGAGAAGTGATGGAAAAATCATCATGATAAAGGCGGTAGGACTTGTTGTGCCATAATGCTCCTAAAGGAAGTCTAAGGGTATGTAAGAATTCTTCAGGCAGACTAACTCATCATTCCTTCTGAAACCCATCATTTTCAGAAAGCATCGAGAAGTATGATTTTCTGGTACCAATAGATCAGGGCTATCCCAAGGAAGCCCAGCAAAGCCTCCTATTTCCTGTAGAAAGGGAGTCATTTGTATGTCACCAAAACGGAAAACGTCCCTCTTCTCATCCCAGAACATAGTAGCAACCTCAATCAGTACATTATTTGGATGAATGTCTCGCAAATATGGTAAATTCCCAAGAACTCTTTTCACCTGGTTTTTGTCGCTTGGCGAGAGATTTTCCCACCAATCTAGCAACAAAGGGGGGATACTTCGAACCATGCCGAACACGGGACTTCGTGCCTCATTTCTGCAAAACAAATGAAGATAGCCCTTTCCCCCTCCAGATTCGACTATTTACACATTAATGATTAGCATATCGACATATTTTCTCCAAATAATGCACATATCATGGTTGTACCCGTTGGGATTATGGAAATCCCGATGGGATTTGGACAAGGTTTGTCTTAGAGAGTTATTATGCGGATATCGTTCTAACCCATACTAGGTTTACACATGATGAATGTACAGTTAATATAAGAATGAAGTTTCTAGAAGATTCTAGACCGGTACCCTCAAGTGGAGAACTTGAGATGGAAAGGCACGGAACCGTCAATTGCACCGCTGATTGACTAGTTTTACCACAAATAAGCCTTTCCAAATTTAAAAGGGTGATTTTAGGAAACGGACACTAATCAAGTGATGTTATGGTATTAATCATGCACGAGTGGAATATGATGTGTACCATGCCTTATGTAAAGATAAAACAACACGTTGTCAAGTATTTTCCATGATGAAGACAAGAAATGCAATATTAAATGAAATGTAAAGGCATAGAAGAAAGAAAAACAGTGAAGAAATTAGTTCGCGTAATGTGACAAAATTGTAATAAAGCAAGTAAAGGGGTACGGATAGGGAGAGACATGATACAACAAATTTAAAAGGTTTGGAGCAAGTGAACATGACTAGGAGAAAAGGAAATTGTAACCAAATTAAGCAAGAGTTGTGTACGAATTCACATAAAAGGGAAATAAGGAAGAGGGTGTGCATGTAGCAATAAAAGGAAAAATGGGAGAGGGATATTCAGGTAATAGAAAAATACTAGAGGCACACTTATCGAAGGAGACTAATTCATATAAACCAAGTTCATAATGGTAAGAGGCTAAAATATATCTTCAGCAGAGTCGTCGTGCTGTCGTGCCCCTTTTTCTTGCGAAATCGGGTTTCGACACGTGACAAATCTTTTAGGGAAGGGTGTTAAAATAGAGTCTCCACCTATTGGGTTGGAGGTGCGTTAGGGAACCTATTGGCAAGTAACTCGGGTTTAACCAGTTTACATCACAAAATATCGGGTAAGGGCTCAAATTACCTTAAGAAAAAGGTGTTAGGCACTCCTCGAGGTCCGAAACTGTGGGTCACGGCCGAACTCATATTATATGAATTAGTCTAAGAAAAAAGAGAAAGGAAAAAATTAGGCAAATAAATAAATGATTGATTTAAAATAAAGATGGGGAGCCCTAAGTTTTTAGCCTAAAGGATCACCCCGTGCAACATAAATAATACTTTGTAACTCCCTCGAGGTGGGGTTATTCAGCGAGCACAAACTATCATCTCCTGCTACCGGATTACCGTCTTTAAGTTGTTTACCTAAAGCGCACCAGTAGATTCTAAATCATGCCCTATGTGTGCACTACACGTCCCACACTTATGGTCCAGGAGGCATTTGGACCTCTATCTCATGTTGGTTCTAGACTTAACATAGGTTGCTCAAAAAGGATAAAACTAGGCGACACACAAAAACAATTTGGACTTTCATGTATAAGCAAACAAGGGCCCATGTTGGCCTCCGCACTTAGACAAAAAATTCAAGCAAAGTAATTAACATTGACAGTTGCAGATTTTAAACAAGTTAAGGCTGCAAAATCCTATAGGTAGGATCTCTATATGATTCTGGATTTTAATAAGCAGGCAGTTTCATATGTAAAAGCCATTTTCCTTAACACGGTTTCTAAAAGCCTACGCAGTTGCCTACTGATTGCGAGTATAAAAGATTATGCCTATAGGCATGATGTATAGGTGACTCGCACAGTAACTAACAATGGTAATCACAGAACTGCTTAATCGAGTCCTATAGGCATGGTTTCGAATAATGATAATTAGCACAATGTTGAATGCACTTGAAAGAAAAGACTAGGACAATAATTAAGACTAATTTTAGACCCTTTAGGCATGATTTCTATAGTTATAATTGGGACTGATTTTTTAGATCCTATACAGCCTAATGCATGTGCACATTGAAAATTTAGCCACTTAACCTCCTATAGGCATGGTTTCTAACAGGTAAAAGCAGAACATATTTGAACCAAATAGAGAACCTATAGGCAGGATTTCTAATACATAATAACTTGTCACGACCCAAAATCCATAGGGTCGTGATGGTGTCGGACACCACTGTCAGGCAAGCCAATCATTAAATGGTTAAGTTAAATTTCCTGTTTTAGCCTTTTTGAAATCATTACCTTTCACTTTATTACATAATAACTGGAAAAAATCCGCTAAGTAAATACGACAGTTTAATATTTTAATTTATTACAGTAAACCCCAAACACCTCCCAGAACCCGGTGACACAAGTACATGAGCAAATTCTAAGAATTTCACAAATACTACAAAGTTTGTCTGAAGTACAAATTGTACAAGGAATGAAAATGAAAATACAATACATAGAGAAAGACTCTGCCGACTGTGGGTCGTCTCCGAGTGATGCAGCTCTTCTAGGTCTCCAAGTCATCCATATTGCTACGAAGGTACCTGTGCAATAAAAATGCACAGTAAGTGTAGCATGAGTACGAAAAAAATGTGTACTCCGTAGGTATCCCGCCTAACCTCAGAGAGGTAGTGATGAGAGGTCGAATTAGACACTTGCTAGAAGTAAATTTAGTATAATCAAGTCAGACACTAAGCATGAATGTCATAGGAAATTTATTAAAATCAGGAATAAATAATATCAACTCCTTCCACATTTAACACTTTAAATCTTCGTCATATCAGTTGACAATTTAAATAATAATCAGGGATAAGAAACATCAGACTTACTTCACATTTTACATATCAATTCTTCTTCTTCTTAACTGGCCACTAAAAACTTCCTTAGGCCGATAAACATGTATAAATCACAGGAAATACGCAGCAATTATCACGCGCAAGAAAAATGCCAAGGGTCGACGGTGCGGACCGACAATAATAAAATGTGCATTGCCGAGGGTTGAACGGCTCGAACCATAGAAAGCAGTTACCCAGGAAAGTGATAAAATTATTTTATGCGACGCGGTTATACATAAATACAAGGTTATCATGCTCGTGAATCGTACTTGCGACTCAGGCACCCATATATACACATATTCACACAATAAGTCCACATTTTTATCAAGAAAGCAGTTACCCAGGAAAGTGATAAAATTATTTTTAAAGGAACACGAAAAATAGCATTTAAATCTTTGTTTTGAAACTCATTTTCCAAGTTTAATAATATTCAATAATATAACCTTATCAGGAATATAACTATCCACGGAGGTTCTCTTTCTAAATGATTAAGAAAGGTACGCTCAAGCCTTGTTAGGAAATAAATTATCAATTCAATAGCATTATCAATCTAATATTATTTGCAGAATCACATGATATTTTATTGACAAGGTCAGAAGTACGACAAGTAAAGCATGCTAGTGGGTCCTAGACTACCCGAACATGGCATAATAGTAGCTACGCACGGGCTCCCGTCACCTCCTACGTGTGTAGCCCCCGCAGATAGTAGAACATATTTAATTAGTTCGCCTATGGGGACAATTCCTCCTCACAAAGTTAGAAAGGAGACTTACCTCTGGCAGAAATTCCATAACCGGCTTCCAAGCCCTTCTGACGACTCCAATTGATGCACAACGCCCAAAAACTAACAAAATAACCGCAAACCAATGAAAATATAAACTAATATTTGTTAACAATTCAAATTATATAAATCCCCAACTCCGCTCAAGGAATTGACCAAAATGCACTCGGGCCCACGTGCCCGGATTCCGAAATTTCTAGAAGATAAACTCTACACATAGCTTTACTAGCTCAAATATACAATTTACTCGAATATTCATGCTCAATTCGTGGTAAAAATCCAAATTACCAATTTTTTCTAGGTTTTCTTCAAAATTCCATATTTTCCACAAATTCCCATACTCAAATCCGTACCTAGACCATGCATTTAACTTAAAATGAGTTGGAATAACTTACCTTGTGATCCTTGACGAAAATCCCTCCTTGAAGCTCCCCACAATCGCCCAAACCAAATGAAAATAGGAGAAAATGAGCCAAGTGCTCGGTTATAAAACATACACAGCCCAGGCCGATATCCGCACCTACGATCCACATCTCGCACCTGCGATTCCGCAGGTGCGCCCAAACTCCCGCACCTGTGGCTTCCTCATCTCCAGCCAAAACTCGCACCTGCGCCCCATTGTCTGCAGGTACGGAAATTACATCGCACCTGCGCTCCCAGCCAAGCCATCAAAATCTCGCACCTGCGGCGCCAAAGCCGCAGGTGCGGTCACACCAGATGACAGCAACCTCAACACTTCTTCAAAATTTCCACTTCCGATCGGATTTCTCAAAAACCTTCGAATTCTTATCTTTAACCAAATGACTTCAAAATGACCTACGGACATCCGAATTCACTTCCGATCGCGCTGCCAACTCCAGAATCACCATACAAAGCTATTTCCCAGACTCGGAATCCCAAACGGACATCTATAACACTGAAATGCCTTATGGACCAAACTTATGAAATTTTTCTAAAATGCTATCTTCCATAATATGCGCCGAAATACTGCCGGGTTATCCAAAGCCCGATCCCGACATACACCCAAATCCGAGATTATCATAGGAACCTTCTGGAACCTTCAAATACTGATTCGGAGGTTGTTTACTCAAAATTTCAATCTTAGTGAATTAATCCAACTTAAAGCTTCGGAAATGAGAATTTTCTTTTCAATTTGACTCTGAACTTCCCGAAATTCAACTCCGACAATGCCCACGAGTCATAATAACTGAATTGGAGCTTCTCATGACTTCAAACCGCTGAGCGACACGCTAGATATCAAAATGACCGGTCGGTTCGTTACATAACTGAACACATTTGAGCATAGTAACACATTTGAGCTAAGTAGAGAACCTATAAGCAGGATTTCTAACACATAATAACTGAACATGTTTGAGAATATTAACCTATTTGAGCTAAGTAGAGAACCTATAGGCAGGATTTATACCCATTTCAATGAAAGTGTTAAGCGAAACCCCCTTTCCCAGTTTTACTAATACCCCAAATGTTATTACAAGAATTATTACAAACCCAAAATTAATGGAATAAGTTACAAAGTATAATAACTATAAGGAGCCTACAGCAGGCCCAAATACATACCCATCCAGGCCAGGCCTTCATTCTCATGGCTCACAGCAGACCAGAAATTACATCTTCATTGACATAAGGTAGCTAGAAGTCAATTGATTCACCAAGTAGGTGGGAAATGGAGTTGAGAATATAGAACCAAGACCCTAGTGTGTAAGAGTTCCCAAGGGCTTCAAGAACCCAGGGCAGTGCTCAAACTAGGGAGGTCAATGGACAGAACCTAAGTAGCCTTGGCTTTCAGCCGACTAAGAAATAAGAACTCAAAGAGACCAAGTAGTAAAGGAATAGAATGAGGTTAAGGGACAACACTGAAGGATACAAACATGATCAAATTAAGCACATAAAAAATAGGTAATAGAACATGTTGGGGTTTTAAGAACAGATTTTAGCAAATTTTCAAAAGAATAAATTCAACACATGATTCACATGTCACTAAACAGGTTTGCATGATTGATGTACACAGACTTATAGTACAAAAATAAAGAGGTTTAGATTATGCTAAGTGTATAATGTTAGTGTCACAAGAAGGAATCATATTAATTAGCAACAGAACCTAACAAGCAGAGAACTATTTAGGGAAATTACTGGAGAAGTCAAGATAAGATGAAAACAGGATCAAAACATGCTACATGTTTCACAACAAATTCAAAAACATACTTAGGCTAGATACTTAGTGAATACAGTCATACTGAGTCAACTAATCCATAGAAAAGAGGATATGAGAGCATGTTCAAGTAGCAATTTTAAACAGTAGAGGGGTTGCCATCAATAACACATAGGCTAGGCAGACTTTTTAAAAAAAAGAAATTAATCAACGCAAAGCATGTCTAGACATGTCCCAAACTACAACACTAGTGGCATTTTAGATTAGAAAGGCCTAGTATCGGAGTAAGACAGTTAGAATTGCATACAATAATGGCCCAAAAACATATCGAACAACAATCTTCAGAAGTGAAAACACATGCCATAGTCAGGCAAGTAAAAATGAAATGACAAAGGTTTAGTAACTCACCAGTTAAGAGAAAACAAGAAAAGAATGGAAGTCCAAAGCGTTATGAATATCAATAAAAGAACAAGAACTCAGAATTTGTGACCTTGAATTTTAGCCGACCAGGAACCAAAGTGCAGAACAAGATAATTAAAGAGCAAAGAGCACACAACTTTAATTTCTTAGTAATGTTTCTTAATGATTCGAGACTGTTTCAAAGGGGAATGGGGATGGGTTTATATAGTGTACAAATCGAACATATAAACATGAAAAATCATCAGCCAAACACTAGAAAGGAAAGCAATCGAAATTAGTAAGGAAAAGAGAAAATCTCAAAACCCTAATTTTAGGTAAATTACATAAATCCGCAGAAATCTAAAATAAATAAAAAGGTAAAAATCAAATGTTTCATATAATAAGATGAACATAGACAGAAATACCATTTAAAATCAAAGAATCGAACAAGATTTGGTTCGATTTAAAAGAATCTGAAACCCTAATTTTATGGTAAGTAAGAATCACAAAGATACACAGAGATTAATACCATAAAAGAACAAGAATGAACATTGATGGAAAAGGTTAAGAAAAAGAACCAACATTGGTTCTGTAACGACCCGACCAGTCGTTTTGCGTTATCGGACCCCATTCCCTAAATGAAACTTCCCATAGCGACTTATTGTGATTTATAACTTGCGGGGGCAGGTGGTCTGGGATTCAGAAGTGTTTAGAGCAATATTGGAACACTTGGTTCCTTAAGGTTGGCCTTTAAGGCCAAGTTTGACTTCGGTCAACATTTTGGTAAACGACATCGAAATCCAGTTTTGTCTGTTCCGGTGGCTTCGTATGATGATTTCGGACCTGGGCGTATGTTCGGAATGTGTTTCTGATGACTCGGGAGCATTTCGGCACCTAATATTAAAATAAGAAGTTCTTTAATTTCCTATCGTGGTTTGGGACGTGTTTTAGTGTTATCGAGGTTCGAACAGAATTTCGAGAGCAGGAATAGTTTCGTTATGTAATTTTTGACTTGCCTGCAAAATTTGGTGTCATTCCGATTAGTACAGGTCGGTTCGGCGCGTTGTTAGCGAAGTCAAGAAAACTTAAAATTCCTAAGTTTGGTTCTAGGGGTTTTGGGGTGTGATTTTGAGTTTTAGCATTTTTTTTTAGGTGTTCCGAAGGCTCGAGCGAGTATGTATTATGATTTGGGAATTGTTGGTATATTTGTATGGGGGATTGGGTGGGCCCAGGTGCCTCCCGGACACTACACGGGGCCAAAAACCATCTGAAAAAGCTGCTAGTGCACCTGCTCTAGTGTTGACCGCAGGTGCGGTTGCCCAGTCGCAGGTGCGGGACCGTTCATCCGGTCCAAGCCTCGCAGGTGCGGCCCCAAGCTGGCAGGCTATTTCTCGCAGGTGCGGACAAAGTTCCGTAGGTGCGGTCTCCACTCCGCAGGTGCGGGCTGAGGCTCCCTCGTTAAATTTTGCAGGTGCGAGCCTTTGCTCGCAGGTGCGGTCCTCGAGTCGCAGGTGCAGAAACACTGTCAGACAATGTCTTTCTTAAAAACGGGATTCCTCATTGTTTTCTTCACTCTTTAATCCATTAAACACTTTGAGAGCTTGGGAAGAAGACTCCACGACCCAACCCCTAAAAGGTAAGTAAATTTCATCTCAAGACTTGTTAACACATGAATTCCTAGTTGAGTTTAATCACCTAATTAGTGAAAAATCAAGAATGGGGTAGTAACCTAGGCTTTCGATAATTTGTGAATTAGTTATGAAATCAAGTAAAAATCATATATTAATGATCCTTAAACTATGGGTGAGTGTTTCCTTCGAGAATTTTTTGAATCCGAGCATGCGGGCTAGGGGTTGGATTTTAGAATTTCTTCAAGAATGGTGAATTTACTAAAGGAGTAGGAGAATTTCCATACCTTGAGCATAAATTAATGTATTTGTATAACATTTGGATAGTTTCGAGTCCTCGGGTGTAGAGTTCGGAGTTTCGGGCTCATTCTTGGTCCGGGGAGTAGATTATGCACGAGGTGAGTCTCCTTTCTAACCCTGTAAGGGGGAACTATCCCCCTAGGTGATTTAAATTCTATATGTGATAACTGTGGGGGCTACGTACGTACAAAGTGACGAGATTCTGTACGTAGCGGCTATTATTGTTATGTCTGGGTTGTTAGGCTTACACCATGTTTTATGTTTTCCTTGAAATGAATTATATGCTTAGTGAATTAATGTTACATGTGGCTTGTTTTCCTGAGATCATGGAATTTAAGTAATTTTTAGGATTTCTTCACAAAAAGTAATTGTTAAATAATAAATGTGTGGATTGTGTGTGCATTTGACCGCTTGGCAATTTACATTCCGCGAGTGGAGTATTATTTCCCCCACTCTCATGACAGCGGGCCGTACGCCACGGTGAGCTTGAAAGATATATATATATATATATATATATATATATATATATATATATATATATATATATATATATATATATATATATATATATATATATATTATGATTTGGGTTGTTCGACCCTCGGTAATGCACATATATGAACATTATGATGGCTCATGTCGGTTGTCCTTATCCTGTATGCGCATGTTAAATTGTTAAGAATTCTGTCATGGATTTTGAATGTTCAGATAAATTTTTAAAGGAAAGAAAAGAATAATGAGGTAGAAATTGTATATTTACTTCCCATATTTATTTGAATTACTGTTATTTTAAATGTTTACTGTTTTTATCATCCTTGTATGTCCGTTACTGATATTATATGTTGCTAATCATTCTGTTGGACCTTAGTGAGTGTCAAGTCGACCTCTCATCACTACCTCTTCGAGGTTAGGCGGGATACTCACTAGGTACATATTTGTTTATGTACTCATGCTGCACTTCTGTACTTAATTGTACAGGTTTTGAGGCTGGTGCATCTGGTTATCACACCGGAGCTCGATTTTGATCTTAGTTGGACCCGACTTCACGGTGAGCTGCTTCTCCTGACGATCCTCGACAGCACCATGGAGTTTTCTTCTGCTTATTCCCTTCTATTTCTTTCACACAGTGCGGTTTTATATTATGTTTTGTATATTCTGTTAGTCTGCCCGTAGGACTTGTGACACTAGTTCCTAGCACACACGTAGTTGTTATTTTGGTTTACGGGTCTGTATATATACATATTAGCTCATTCCTATTTTTGACTGCTTTTGGTAATAATGGCTTGCCATCTTTTTCAATTAATGTTTGAATTTTTAAAATCTTGGCACGTATTGGGATGTTTAACCAAGCCTAGGAGAAACCCTTAGTAATTTAAGTGTGGGCTTGCTTAACCCCGGTGTTGGGCGCCATCGCGGCCTAATTTAGTATTTTGGGTCGTGACAATATGGTATCAGAGCACTAGGTTCACGTAGGTCTCAAAAGTCACGGGCAAACCAAGTAGAGTCTTGCGGATCAGTATGGAGACGTCTGTACTTATCTTCGGGAGGCTATAGGGTGTTAGGAAAACCTCTCCTTATTTTTTTTATTCTATCGTGTAATCAATGGTTTAGTAAATTTCATTCTTCTATTCTCTCACAGGTGGTGAGGATGCGTGCATCTGATGTTCCAGACTTGGGAGGGGCCGCTACCCCCATTATTCGAGGCCGTAGCAGAGGCCGGGGGAGGGCACCGGCCCGAGGTACGGGACGAGGGCGTCCCTGGGTTATACCAGTCATACCACTACCAGAGGACCCTATTATAGAGGAGCAGGGTAAAATTCCCCCAGCAAGTTATACTCTAAAGGACTTTACGACGGCGCAAGGATTCTAGGAGATCATGGGCCGTATGATGCGGTTCATGGACACTATGTCCTAGGCTGGTTTATT
Source organism: Nicotiana paniculata (assembly GCA_005239505.1). Classification (NCBI taxonomy): domain Eukaryota; kingdom Viridiplantae; phylum Streptophyta; class Magnoliopsida; order Solanales; family Solanaceae; genus Nicotiana; species Nicotiana paniculata. The sequence continues at coordinate 36,575 of ML319709.1, forward strand.
TCCAGCGAATCCTGCCACATCTCAGGCAGGAGGGGGAGCCCAGACCCCTACTACCCAGGCTGCAGTCCAGACATCAGCACTGCATCATACCCCGGGTACACTGCCCGTGGGTAGGGTCCAGCCTGTAGCAGGAGCACATGAGCCTAGGCCAGCTGCGGACGGCGATCCGCAGAAGTTATTGGATAGATGGACTCGGTTGCACCCTCCAGTCTTCGGAGGTGAGCGGGGTGAGGATGCACATGACTTTATATATAGGTGCAGGGACAGATTGCACAACACGAGGATACTGGAGTCCCGTGGAGTGCACTTCACTACCTTCCAGATAGAGGGCAAAGCTCGCAGATGGTGGCAGCCCTATATTCTCAGCAGGCCAGCAGATTCTCCTCCTATCACCTAGGAGAAGTTCACTCAGATGTTTCTAGACAGGTATATCCCACCCTCTGAGAGGGAAGAGCTGTGATATCTGTTTGAGCAGTTGAAGCAGAGACAGATGTCAGTGACAGATTATGAGGCTAGATTTTCAGAGTTTTCTCGCCACACACTTATGATATTCCCTACTGATGCTGAGAGGGTGCGGAAATTTCTAGCAGGGCTGCACTCCGGTATTAGGGCCAACATGGCCCGAGAGATGGAGATAGGGACTCCCTATCAGCTGGGGGTCGAGATAGCTCATCGGATTGAGGGCTATCGATTGAGAGGCAGAGAGTAGGGTCTGCAGGACAAGAGGGCCAGATTCTTCGGGGATTTCAGAGGTGCCCAAGTTAGGGGCAGAGGTTAGTTAAGTAGAGGTCAGCCCAGCAGGCTTTCATATTCAGCACACCCACAACATCCCTGAGGTGTTCCATCGAGGGCTCATTTCAGCGCCATGCCAGAGCGTTCCTATCGCCCTCTAGCCATTCAGAGTTCACCCAGTGGTTATCCTAGTTATCCGAGATTCCCCAGTCCCTACTTCAGTGTTATGCCAGAGAGTGCACATTGCTCTCCGGCCATTCAGGGTACCTCTTCGGAGCATAAGTCTATGATACCCGGAGGTTTTTATGAGTGTGGGGATCCAGGTCATATGAAGAGGCATTGTCCAAGCTTTCGGGGCAAAGCGGTACACCAGGATTTTCAGCCTATGGGTCCAGCACCAGCCGTCAGGCCACCTAGAGATAGGGGACAGGTCGCCAGGGGTCGTCCTAGAGGTGGAGGCCAGTCAGAGGGAGGTCATCTAGCTCCTGTTCATTCTGGAGGGGCTAAGTCTTCCGGTGCTCCAACTATATTCTATGCGATCCCGGCCAGATCAGATGCAGTGGCCTCAGACGCCGTGATCACAGGTATTATTACAATACATGGTAGAGAGACATCAATGTTATTTGATCCAGGATCAACTTATTCCTATGTTTCGATCTTATTTGCTCATTTTCTGGATGTCCCTCGCGGGTCCTTGGGTTCTCCTATTTATGTGTCCACTCCCGTGGGCGATTCTGTGATTATATACCGGATTTTTCGGTCCTACGTGATTTCATTTTGTGGGTTCGAGACTCGAGCGGATCTCTTATTGCTCGACATGGTTGATTTCGAGATTATTTTGGGCATGGATTGGCTATCTCCTTATCATGTCGTGCTAGATTGCCATGCCAATATAATTACTTTAGCCATGCCCGAGTCGCCGAGGCTGGAGTGGAGAGTTTCTTCAGTTAGTACAGTCAGCCAGGTTATTTCATTCTTGAAGGCTCGACATATGGTCCAGAAGGGTTGTCTGGCCTATTTTGCTTATGTTCGGGACACCACTGCCGAGTCTCCGACGATTGATTCAGTGCCGGTTATTCGAGAGTTTGCTGATCTATTTCCTTCAGACCTTCCGGGCATGCCTCCGGATTGTGATATTGATTTCTTCATTGATTTAGCTTCAGGCACCCAGCCTATATCGATTCATCTGTACCGTATGTCTCTGAAAAAGTTGAAAGAGTTGAAGGAGAAGCTTGAGGAGTTGTTATCTAATGGGTTCATCAGGCCGGGTGTATCGCCGTGGGGTGCTCCAGTTCTATTTCTAAAGAAGAAGGATGGTTCTACGCGGATGTGTATTGATTACCATTAGTTGAAAAAGTTCGCCATTAAGAACAAATATCCTTTGCCATGCATCGATGATTTGTTTGACCCGTTGCAGGGTGCCCGTGTGTTTTCTAAGATTGATTTGAGATCGGGGTATCATCAGTTAAGGATTCGGGCTTCAGATGTTCCTAAGGCTGCTTTCTGTGCGAGATATGGCCATTATGAGTTCCTGGTTTGTCCTTTGGTATGACTAATGCCCCAACAACATTCATGGACTTGATGAAAAAGGTGTTTAGGCCGTATATTGATTCCTTTGTCATTGTCTTCATTGATGACATTTTGATTTACTCACGTAGTCTGGGGGAGCACGAACAGCATTTGAAAGTTATGCTCCAGACTTTGCGAGAACAGAGGCTATATGCTAAGTTCTCCAAAAGTGAGTTCTGGTTGGATTTCGTGGAATTCTTGGGGCATGTGGTATCTGGAGAGGGTATCAAGGTTGATCTTCAGAAGATCAAGGCAGTTCAGAATTGGTCGCGTCCTACTTCAGCTACAGAGATCAGGAGCTCTTTGGGCATATCAAGCTATTATCGCCGATTTGTGGAGGGGTTCACTTCTATTGCAGCCCTATTGACTAGGTTGACTTATAAGAATGCCTCGTTTCGATGGTCTGACGAGTGTGAGGCGAGCTTTCAAAAGCTCAAGACATCAATGACCTCAGCACCAGTTTTGGTATTGCCTTCCGGTTATGGGATGTATACAATATATTGTGATGTTTCATGCGTTGGCTTGGGGTTTGTACTGATGCAGGAGGGGAGAGTTATTGCTTATGCTTCGCGCCAGCTGAAAGTTCATGAGAAGAATATATCATGTGCACTATTTGGAGTTAGCGGCGATTCTTCATGCTCTTAAGATTTCGAGGCACTACTTGTACGGAGTGTCCTTTGAGGTTTATACAGACCACCGTATCTTGCAGCACTTGTTCAAGCAGAAGGATCTTAATTTGAGGCATAGCAGATGGCTTGAGTTGTTGAAGGATTATGATATCACCATTCTTTATCACCCGGGCAAGGAAAATGTGGTAACAGATGCTTTGAGCAGGAAGGCGGAGAGTATGGGTAGTTTGGCTTATATTGCAGCAGAGGAGAGAACTCTAGCCTTGGAAATTCAGTCCTTGGCTAAGCGCCTGGTGAGATTAGACCTTTTAGAGCCTCGCGAGTTCTTTCACATGAGGTTGCTCAGTCTTCGTTATTAGGGGAGATTAAGGCTCGGCAGTATGATGATCCGTGTTTGGCTAAGCTAAGAGAGACAGTGGTTCAGGGCAGGGCCAACGAGGTTATTATTGGGGAGGATGGTGTTCTGAGACTTCAAGGCCGCTTATGTGTTCCTAAGGTTGATGGCCTGAGGGAGAGGATTCTAGAGGAGGCACACAGTTCTCGGTATTTTGTTCATCCTGGTGCTACGAAGATGTATTGTGATTTGAAGCAGCATTACTGGTGGAGGCGAATGAAGAATGACATTGTGGAGTATGTGGCTAGGTGTCTTAATTGCCAATAGGTGAAGTATGAGCACCAGAGGCCAGGAGGCCTACTTCAGAAGATGCCCATTCCTAAGTGGAAATGGGAGCGCATCACTATGGACTTCGTGGTTGGGTAACCTCGGACCTTGCGGAAGGTTGACGCGATTTGGGTCATTTTGGATAGATTGACTAAATCGGCGCATTTCATTCCAGTTGCTACTAGTTATACTTCTGAGAGGTTGGCCCAGATCTACATTCGGGAGATAGTCCGATTTCATGGTGTGCCGGTGTCCCTTATATCCGATCGAGGTCCTCAGTTCACCTCGCACTTCTAGAGAGCATTACATAATGATATGGGTACCCAGATAGACCTCAGCACAACATTTCACCCTCAGACTGATGGTTAATCGGAGCGTACAGTTCAGATATTGGAGGACATGCTCAGGGCATGTGTGATTGACTTCAGAGGTCAGTGGACCAGTTCTTGCCTTTTGAACGAGTTTGCTTATAATAATAGTTATCAGTCCAGCATTGAGATGGCACCATTTGAAGCTTTGTATGGTCGGGGATGTCGTTCTCCTATCGGGTGGTTTGAGCCTGGCGAGGCTAAGTTACATGGCTCTGACCTAGTGAGGGATGCTTTGGAGAATGTGAAGTTGATTCAGGAGAGGCTCCACACAGCACAGTCCAGACAAAAGAGTTACGCGTATCAGAGGGCGCGTGATGTATCATTTATGGAGGGAGATAGGTTCCTATTGAAAGTCTCTTCTATGAAGGGTATTATCAGGTTTGGGAAGAAGGACAAGCTGAGCCCGCGGTTTATAGGTCCCGTCGAGGTGTTGAGGCGAGTTGGGGAGGTTGCTTATGAGTTGGCCTTGCCTCCTAGTTTAGCAGGAGTTCATCCCGTTTTTAATGTATCCATGCTCCGGAGGTACCACACCGACATCTCTCACGTGGTTGATTTCAGCACTATTCAGTTGGATGAGATGTTGGGCTACGAGGAGGAGCCAGTTGCTATTATTGATAGATAGGACCACCAGTTGAGGTCCAAGAGAGTTTCTGTCGTAAGAGTCCAGTGGAAGGTCCAACCAGTTGAGGAGGCGACCGGGGAGTCCGAGGAGGACATGCGGAACAGATATCCACACTTATTCAGCACTTCAGGTATGATTCTAGACCCGTTCGAGGGCGAACGTTTGTTTAAGAGGTGGAGAATGTAACGACCCGACCAGTCATTTCACATAATTGGACCCCGTTCCCCTAAATCAAACTTCCCATAGCGGCTTATTGTGATTTATGACTTGCAGGGTCAGGTGGTCCGGGATTCAGAAGTGTTTAGAGAAATATTGGGATTAAGGTTGGCCTTAAAGGCCAAGTTTGACTTTGGTCAACATTCTGGATAAACAACCTCGGAATCGAGTTTCTTCGGTTCCGGTAGCTTCGTATGATGATTTTAGACCTGAGTGTATGTTCGGAATGGGTTTCTGATGACCCGGGAACGTTTCGGCACCGAATATTGAAATAACAAGTTCCTTAAGTTCCTATTGTGGTTTGGGACGTGTTTTTGTGTAATCTAGGTCCGAACGGAAATCTGAGACCAGGAATAGTTCCGTTATGTCATTTATGACTTGACTTCAAAATTTGGTGTCATTCCGAGTAGTATAGGTCGGTTCGGCACGTTGTTAGCGAAGTCAAGAAAACTTAAAGTTCCTAAGTTTGGTTCTAGGGGTTTTGGGGTGTGATTTTCAGTTTTAGCATTGTTTTGGGTGTTCCGAAGGCTCAAGCGAGTTCGTATTATGATTTGGGACTTGTTGGTATATTTGGACGGGGGCTCGGGTGGGCCCAGGTGCCTCTCGGACACCACACGAGGCCAAAAACCAGCTGAAATAGTTGTTGGTGCACCTGCTCTGGTGTTGACCGCAGGTGCGGTTGCCCAGTCGCAGGTGCGGGACCACTCCTGCGGTCCCAGCCTCGCAGGTGCGGCCCCCAGCGGGCAGGCCATTTCTCGCAGTTGCGGAAAAAGTTCCGCAGGAGCGGAGCTGCAGGTACAGGCTCAGGCTCCCTCGTTCATTTCCGCATGTGTGAGCCTTTGCTCGCAGGTGAGGTCCTCGAGCCGAAGGTGCGGAAACATTGTCAGACAGTGTGTTTCTTAAATACGGGATTCCTCATTGTTTTCTTCACTCTTTCATCCATTAAACACTTTGAGAGCTTGGGAAGAAGTCTCCACAACCCAACCCCTAGAAGATAAGTAAATTTCATCTCAATACTTGTTAACGCATGAATTCCTAGTTGAGTTTAATCACTTAATTAGTGAAAAATAAAGAATTGGGTAGTAACCTAGGGCTTTGATAATTTGAGAATTTACCCGTAAATTAGTTAAGAAATCAAGTAAAAATCATATATTAATGATCCTTAGGCTATGGGTGAGTGTTTCCTGCGAGAATTTTTGGAATCCGAGAATGCAGGCCCGGGGTTGGATTTTAGAATTTCTTAAAGAATGGTGAATTTACTAAAGGAGTAGGAGCATTTCCATACTTTGAGCATAAATTAATGTATTTGTATAACATTTGGCTAGTTTCGTGTCCTCGAGTGTAGAGTTCGGAGTTTCGGGCGCGTTCTTGGTCCGGGGAGTAGATTCTGCACGAGGTGAGTCTCCTTTCTAACCTTGTAAGGGGGAAATGTCCCCCTAGGTGATTTAAATGCTATATGTGATAACTGTGGGGGCTACGTATGTACAAAGTGACGATATTCTTTAAGTAGCGGCTATTATTGTTATGTCCGGGTTGTTAGGCTTACACCATGTTTTATGTTTTCCTTGAAATGAATTATATGCTTAGTGAATTAATGTTACATGCGGCTTGTTTTCCTGAGATCATGGAATTTAAGTAATTTTTAGGATTTTTTCACGAAAAGTAATTGATAAATAATAAATATGTGGATTGTGTGTGCATTTGACCGCTTCGCAATTTACATTCCGCGAGCGGAGTATTATTTCTCCCACTCTCATGGGAGCGGGCCGTACACCGCGGAGATATTGAAAGATATATATATATATATATATATATATATATATATTATGATTCGGGTCGTTCGACCCTCAGCAGTGCACATATATGATCATTATGATGGCTCAGGCCGGTTGTCCTTATCCTGTATGTGCATGTTAAATTGTTAAGAATTTTGTCATGGATTTTGAGTGTTCAGATAATTTTTTAAAGGAAAGGAAAAAATAATGAGGTACAAATTGTATATTTACTTCCCGTATTTATTTGAATTACTGTTATTTTAAATGTTTACTGCTTTTATCATCCTTGTATGTCTGTTACTGATATTATATCTTGCCAAGAATTCTGTTGGACCTTAGTGAGTGTCAAGTCGACCTCTCGTCACTACCTCTTCGAGGTTAGGCGGGATACTCACTGGGTACATATTTGTTCATGTACTCATGCTGCACTTCTGTACTTAATTGTACACGTTCTGAGGCTGGTGCATCTGCTTATCAGACCGGAGCTCGATTCTGATCTTAGTTGGACCCCCATTCACGGTGAGCTGATTCTCCTGACGATCCTCGGCAGCACCATGGAGTTTTCTTTTGCTTATTTCCCGTCTATTTCTTTCAGATAGTGGGATTGTATATTATGTTTTGTATATTCTGTTAGTATGCCCGTAGGCTTGTGACACTAGTTCCTGGCACACACATAGTTGTTATTTTGGTTTACGGGTCTATATATGTACATATTGGTTCATTCCTCTTTTTGACTGCTTTTGGTGAAAATGGCTTGCCATCTTTTTCAATTAATGTTTAAATTTTAAAAACTTGGCAGGTATTGGGATGTTTAACCAAGCCTAGGAGAAACCCTTAGTAATTTAAGTGTAGGCTTGCCTAACCCCGGTGTTCGGTGCCATCATGACCTGAGTTAGTATTTTGGGTCGTGAAGGGTTCGATGTTGATGAGATTCGCTTTCCATATTTAGGCAAACGGTATATAGACGGTTCCAATACCAGGGGGATTCGGATATGGCAAGGAATAGCCAAGTAATCCCATGTCCGGTGGGATTAGGATAGAAATTTTGGAGAAGAAAACTAGGGTTTGGGCAGAGAGAAAGGGGGAGGTTTGAGAGCGTTCAAAGACGGCGGGTGGTGAGGAGTGGTTAGGGTAGTGTGGTGTTTGGTTAATTAAAAGGGTAGGAGTAATTTGGCTTGTTGATCTCAGAGATCAATGACCAGGATTAGTTAGGGATTATGGGTCGGGTCAGTTTAATTGGTTGGGCTGGGAGTTATTTGGTTTGGGCTCAGGTGTTATTGGCCTGGGGCTGGGTAGTTTAGGTCTGAAATTAGGGTGAATTTAGGGCCAGATTTTAAATACCCAATGCTTAATAAATCAATAATTTTTAAAAGTAATTAATATATACTAAAAATATCATCTGTGCACTAAAATGATTGAAATGATTATTTAATATTATAAAAATATAAAAAGTCATTTTCTACATAAATAATGTAATTATATATGCATATGGGCTATTATTGCAAAATGTGCAATTAGCCTTAAAGATGCAAATGTAATTATAAGGAATGCCTTAGGAATACTTAAAACCTCATATTGGTATAAATGATAATCTTAGATGATTAAATCATCACAAAAATAATTTGGAGGATAATTATTTGATATTTATAAAATAAAATACATAAATAAATTGATTTAAAGCTTTTAAAAATTTTGAAAAATTATGAAAAGTACTTGTGTTTGCTTGTAAATCAAAATGATGATGTGTATGCACTATTTTGAAAGTATGTGTGTATATATATATATATATAACATGAGAGAAAAATTGGTCATCAACAAAGATCACGAGTGAATGGCACGGATCGAGGGGCATAAAGTAAAAGGGTTCGAGATGTAGTTTCTTGATAAAATTGGATTGATAACAGGTCGTGTGTATATATTCGCAGCTGACACTAGTGGTTTATAAATTACTCATATGTCCATGAGTAGAAGTTAAAATAGGCTCTTATTAGCTTATGGAAGGCTTATTTCCTACTTTAGAAGAATGTACAATCTTTTTTGGGTGTCCAATGGTAAGACTGTTGAGGATGTGTACTCTATGATGGTAAAAATTTGCTTATACAACACTAGGTATCATATAGATGTGTCATTTATAAGGGTTTTAGTTATATGGGGTACTATATACCATCAGATTTGATAGAGTGATAGCTCACCATGAGATTATGGTAGTTATGTCATGTGGTTTGGGTGCACGGGTTAAATTGTGATGAGTTCTTTAATTGTGGCATAATAGATATAAGTAAGGTGTATAGATACACATAGACTTGTTGAGAAATAACACCACAGGTACAGGGAGTCATTGGGTGATACGTTACTTTTTCACAGATTGGTTATATTTAGGTTATTGCTTGAATGGAGCACAAACAATGATGATTGAGGATTCACATGGAGTTTAGAGTAACTTGTATATTGGGAATTGTACTACATGAGGTGAATCGAAAAGACCGGGAATTAGCATGATCGGATTTTGATAAGGTAGATCTTAAAGAAGAATACTTTAAGGCAGCCTAGAACAAGTAATGGTTCTTACCAGATGAGAGGGAACTATGACTTGTTGATATGATCGGGGTTATGAGTTTCTACATGTTTATTTTATGATTTGCAGTGTTGTGAGGCTTAAAATAAAGATCAATATGAGATACAATAATTTACCGGTACCGAATTTGGCAATGAGCAGTTATTACACTCAAAACATATTGCTATGAGTATATGAAATTTAGGCTATATCATAAAGTTACATCTTGAATCTTAGAAGAAGTTCCAGGTATTGAAGTTCGGTTTAAAGGTTATAAGCTAAGTTTGAAGGAGGAATCTTCAGTCAGGATGTGTTCAAGGATTTATAGAGATAGAGGTGTCATGAAATCACCCATGAGAATGTGTATTATGAGTTCATATAGCTAGTGACATATTAAGAATGGCTCTTAGCACGTCTCGAGGACGAACATATGTTTAAGTGTGGGAGAATGTAACAGTCCAATCCGGTTGTTTAGGGTTCTAGATTTTTGTTCTGTGATTTGAGACCTCGAGTAGGTGCATATGATATTTTTTAACTTGAAAGTATGACTGATTTTGGTTCCAAGAGGTTTAAGAGTGATTTTGAACACTTAAGTCCCAAATGAAAGCTTTAAGTTGGAAGAGTTGACCAAAGTTTGATTTTTTGGTAATTGGACCCGGAATAAAATTTTTATGGTTCCAAAGGTTCTTAGGACGATCTTGGATGTGTACACATATTCGTACTGGGTTTTGGATATCCTTAGAAGGATTATATACCATTCGTCGAGAGTTGGCAATTTAAAAACATAAGAGTTCATAAGTTTGACCAAGAGTTGATTTTGATTTTATTGGACTCCGATTGTGTAAGGACCCGACCAGCTATTTTGAGCACCTCTATTCAGTTCTGTGATTTGCGGTCATGAGTAGCTTCATATGTTTTATTATTACTTCCGTGTATCGTCAATTTTGGTTTTCAAGTTATTCATAATTGATTTGGAAGAATGATTCTCATTTTAGAAGCTTCAAGTCGAAAGAGTTGGCCAAGTTTGACTTTTGTGTATTTGACATTGGATCGGAGTTTTGAGGATACCATTAGGTCCGTATGGTGATTTTGGACTTGGGCGTATTTCCATATTTGCATTTGGATGTTTCTAGAAGATTTTGACTCTAATTGGCGAATGTTGGCAAATTAAAGGTTTGGAAAGTTTATAGGTTTGTCCGTGAGTTGACTTCAAAGTTGTCGGCTTTGGATTGTTGTTCCGGGGGTTGAAATAGGTTCATTATTTCATTTGGGAATTGTGTGCAAAATTTTAGGTGATTCCAAGTTATTTAGACGTGTTAGGTCTAAGTTTGGAATTTGGAAATTCAAAACAGTTCATTAAGCTTGGATTGAGATGCGATTCGTATTTTTTGTTGTTATGTGTGATTTGAGGCATCAAGTAGGTCCGTGTTATGCTTTGGGGCTTCTTTTCATATTCAGACGGGGTCCTGAGGGGCTCAGATGTATTTCAGATTGATTTCGGACAATTTCAAAGGTTGAATGAGTTGTCAGTTTTATGATACTCTAAGTGTTCTTCGCGATCATGGTGTGTATGTGGGAGCTGGGTTTTTTTATTCAATGCATTCGCGGAGGCTTAGTATCTAAAACGTCTTGTTCATTGAGTTGGGTCGCGTTCACAATGCTTGGGTGACTAGTTCTTCGTGGTCGCATATGGATGTCGCGATCGCGATGCTTGGCAGGCTTGGCTAGCGTTTGTTCAACGCGTTAGCGAGGGTGTTGCTGCGAACGCGAAGGCTTATTCAGTGCATTGTGATTATTCTTCTATGCGATGGCAAGGTATATACCCCGATCACGATGCATATAACTAGGAAGTGCTTATAAATACTCTATTTCGAACCTTGAGCTAATTTTATCATATTTTGAGTTGTAGAGCTCAGATTTGGGTGATCTTGGAGGAGATTTTCCTGATTTGTATTGGGTAAGTATTTTTTACTTAGTTTTGATTATATCACATGATTCTACATTCGATTTTGGCATTTTATTATTGAATCCAAAAGAGAAATTGGGAATTTTTGTCGAAACCTTCTAAATGGAATATTTGAGATTTGAACATCGATTTGGTGTAGGATTTGAGTGAAATTTGTATGGTTGGACTCTTATTCGAATGAGTCATCAAAAATTTATGTGTTTTGTCATTTTCCGAGCTGCGGGACCAGGTGACCTTTTGGTTGACTTGAGTATTTGACTAAATATTTGACCTTTTCGTGTGGGTTGGATTCCTTAGGTAACATTTGATGTTTTTGGGTTGTTTTTGGATAGTTTCAAGCCATTAGAATGTCAATCCGTGTGAGATGGCATTTCGAGACTATTATTTTAGCTTGTTTGACGTAAGTATCTTACCTATACTTGGTCGATTCACTAGTTGCTTGAGTTATTTTTTATAGATACATGCTATGGGTGCGCATGTGTGAGGGGTTTGGGCCCATGTGCGAGCACCGGTGTATTTATCCATGCTCGGGGTAATACTTAGTCTGTGACATGTCTTGAATCCATTGTTAAGATTTATGCTATGATGTTTCTCATATTTGTAACCATGTTATGAACTATTTGATCTATGGTTGAGGTTACATGGAGGATAATCCCCTGAATGAACTTGATAATCTATATTCCCGTGATGAAATTGCCGACTTAAGCTATGATAACACACTTTGAACATGCATAAACCTTAGCATTTCATTTTTACTAGTCCAGGTCTGATACTCATTGATCATACACATGTATTCTTATATATTTGCTTCTGTGTGGTATGATTTGGAATGGATGACTGTGACCACTGGCGAATTGTGTTGTTATGCATGTGACCACGTCGGATAGGTTGTGACATTGTAACTATAACAACATCGGGCGTATTGTGATATTGTGCCTGTGACCACACCGGGCGGATTGTGATATTGTGCTTGTTACCAGGCTGGGAGGATTATGATATTGTGCATGTAACCATGTCAGAAGGATTGTGATATTGTGCTTGCGACCCAACCGGGTAGATTGTGATATTGTGCATGTGACTACACTAGGCGGATTGTGATATAGTATGTGACCATGCTGAGTAGATTGTGTTATAGACCCAACCGACCCAACCTGGTTGTTGCATGTCATCTTTACTTGCAATTTCCTTGATTGTTTACCCCATTTATTTGCATATCTTCTTTATATGTTGGATTGCTGACTAAGTCGAATACATTAAGAAAAATATGTGAGCACCAAGGTGGTTTTACTTGTAATTTAATGATCTGATCATATATTTGTTATATACTTGTTGGGATTTATGAACTTGTACAGGTGATTGGAAAGTATCATTTATAATTCTTGCTTCAATTACCTCACCAAAATTAGTTATGATACGTGATGAGTATATGGGGTCGATTGTACTCATACTACACTTCTGCACCTTGTGCAGATCTTGGAGTTGAGAGATTGTGATGACGGGAGTTGTGGCTGAATATGTACTTGCTTTCTGGATATAGCTACCACTTGTCCTTGATAGTTTTAGATTTGTAATATGCTATGTACATTTCAAAAATATGTTGTATTTATTTTATATCAGCTTTGTAAATCTAAGTCTTAGTGGCTCATAACTTGTACTACCAGTCCTTGGAATATTGTATAGAAATTCAGTTATTCTTTTATTGACCATTTTTACTTCATTATAATAGTGTTGATTGTTATTTGTATTACCTGGCGGGTTGGGTTAGGTGTCATCACGACTAGGTTCATTTATGGTCGTGACAAGTTGGTATCAAAGCTCTACGTCATAGGTTCTACGAGTCATGAGCAAGTTTCTAATAGAGTCTTGAGGATTGGTATGACGACGTCCATATCTATCGTTGGAAGGCTACAAGGCATGTACGAAAAACTTCCCATTCTCCTTTTATTGTGCGGTATTGATTCAGCTTGAAGCGTACCTCTTTGAATTCCTTTCATCCACTCGTACATGATGTTGAACGTTCGGTATTTGATGCGTATCGATGGCTTGTGATATCATGAATGTGAGGCAAGAGGTTACCTCTGTGTTGTGGAGATAGGCTTGTCTTGAGGGGTTGAGGCCAGGTTCGGACCGCAGCTTTGGCTCGGTAGTTTCAGTTGTGTAATTATATACTTTTAGACTTATGCGTCCGATAGTGCCTCTAGGAGTGGGACTGATGGTTCAATGAGTTGTATAGTTATATGATGAGTATTATATGACTGTGGGATGTGCTTAGATGGTTTGGATATGACAAGAAGAATTTTTATTAGGATGTGAAAAGACTATGGATGTTCGATTTTTATGTTGATGTGTTTCATAGTCTTGACTTATGAGTATGTTAGGGGTCTTTCATGATGTTCATTGTGGAATGAAGTAGATTGTTATTCCTTGTTGATGAGATTAGACTTGGGGACATTTAGCGATTACATAGCGGTTGTTTCCATAGAAGGGCATAGAGAAATGCTAGTTTGAGGATAAGCATGTGGGTTAGCTCTTGCCAGATTTTCTGAGGTTGTGTGATCCTTATGATATTTTGTGGAAAGTTTCTTTTTACCAGTGGGTTATATGTGTTGCAATTTGAGTTTGGTTCGCTTGAGGAATTTGACTTGATTGTCACGAGGATGATGTGAATTTAGCATATGATATTTGAGGTATTTTATTATTAGTGCTACATGAGTTCATGAAGGATGTGGCCGAATTACGATGCGAGATCATGGCAGTTATGGATTAAAGGTATTATGGGTTATCAGATGTTATGTTATATGACTTTGAGCCAAGTAGGAGAGTCGTTTATCAACGATTAGATTTCATGGTTATGTGTTAGATTAGTTTTGATCTGAGGCATATTTATGGATCAGTTGCGACTTGAGGAGGTTGGTTTTGAGGATGACTTGAGCAAGGCAATTACTGGATGCATGATGTGCTATACTTTATGGGCATATTGAAAATCTTGGAATAATTTGGGTTTTTATTCGTGGTGGACGTAGGGTGAAAAGAGAAGGGAGTTTCTCGGTTGCTTAAAGGTGGAGTCACTTCTTTAGGTGCTTGTGTGCTAATAGAGCATAGGTCGTTCGGCTCATTTATGCGGTGCATTTGAGATTAGAGTAGGGTAGATGAATCTCGAGAAGCTTCTAATGGGTTTAAGATTCATATGTGGTAATTGAGGAATTTCAAAATTTGTCAACAGCTAAGACCTGAGATTTCCATCACAGAATGTCGAGACTTGAGGTATTTCTATATCATTTGTGATTCTGCATTTCGGTATTAGAAGGGTGAAGGAAATAGCTTCAGATTCATGGAAGGTCTCTTCAGAGTGGGAAGTTTGGTTGTGTCACGGCCCAAAATCCCACCTTCAGGTCGTGATGGCGTACGTTGAACCCGCTAGACAAGCCAATGTTCCGATTATTACATTTATTTCTTTATTATAGACAACTGAAATAACAGTGGTAAACTACAACAGTTATAATTAGAAATACGGAAGATAAGAAATTCAACAACTTAAATAATAAATCTTATGAAATTTCCGTAAATACACCCCCAGAACTGGTATCACAATTTCACGGACAATCTAAGATTTACTAAAAACATGAGTCTGAAATAAACAAGTGTAACTATCTAGAAATACAAGATAAGACAGAAGGAAAAAAATAGATGGTGACGCCATGGCCTGCGGATGTCTTCAGGACTACCTCGGTGTCGTCGTCGACTGAAGGATACTCCCTCGCTCAATATCCACTGGGTCCGGCTCCGTAATCTGCAAAACATTAAGAAGTGAAGGTGTAGCATCAGTACAATCGACCCCATATACTGAGTAAGTGCCGAGCCTAACCTCGACGAAGTAGTGACAAGGCTAGGACACGACAAATAACGAATGGGGAAAAGGGGCAACAGTTCACTGAAATGACAGAATACGGTAACAAGTTAAATGTATAAATAACAGAAAGAATTAACAACTCTGAACAAGTAATTAAGCAGAAACGGCACGGCATGTCCCCTCGTGCTATAACCTCACCAAAAACACTCAGCACAGAATGTCCCCTTGTGCATAAATAAATAATCACTCAGCACGGAATGTCCCCTCGTGCAATAAATAAATAAACACGCGACATAAAATGTCCCCTCGTTCAATAAATAAATAAACACTCGGCACGGAATGTCCCCTCGTGCAATAAATAAATAAACACTCGGCACGAAATGTCCCCTCGTGCATAACCTCACAGAAAATCGGCACGGAATGTCCCCTCGTGCATAACCTCACAAACACTCAGCACTAAATGTCCCCTTGTGCATAATATATATAAAAGCAACAATTTGATAGGAAAATTCAATAATAATAATACTTAAATGCACAGAAGGTCCAGCAATAATTCCACCGTTCCGACAAGGAACACAACTATAACCAATATCACTCAAAAGTACAATTCAACAAATAATCCTCAACCGAACGAATAATCAATAATATTCTACATCATGAATTACCCTCAGGCACATAACTTCCAAAGTGACAATCATTTCATAACACGGAGAATATCAACAGAAATCACATAGATTACGAAATTCGACTTACGGGCATGCTTGACGACAACACATAGGTACTCATAACCTCACCTATACGTTGGACATAAATCATCAAATAGCAAATAGGACTCAATAATTATTCCCTCAAGCTAAGGTTAGGCCAAGCACTTACCTCGACTCCAAGAATCCAAATCAAGCCTCTAGCATCGCTTTTCCTTTCGAACCCGACTCCGAAACAATCATATTTATATATAATCGACTCAATAATATCAATAAATGCTAAACAATTCAATTCCCAAGCTTAATTATGGAATTCCCAACATTCTTCCCAAAAATCCAAAAATCAACCCCGGGCCCGCTTGGTCAAAACACGAGGTTCGAACAAAA
Organism: Nicotiana paniculata; assembly: GCA_005239505.1. Lineage (NCBI taxonomy): Eukaryota > Viridiplantae > Streptophyta > Magnoliopsida > Solanales > Solanaceae > Nicotiana > Nicotiana paniculata. The sequence continues at coordinate 52,611 of ML319709.1, forward strand.
ACCCGATCACCCATTCCCCCACGATCCCGAATATATAATTTGTCTTGAAATCCGACCCAAAAACGAGGTCTAATTCCCAAATAATCAAAAAATCTTAACTCTACCCAAATCCCTAATTTTCTACCTTTAATTCATGCTTTTAGGGCTAGAATCTAATGGGTGATGATAAAGATGGAAGAAAACGAGGTTAGGATTACATACCTATGAAGTTATGGTGAAGAAGCTCTTCAAAATCGCCCAAGAGGTGTGGAGAAGAAAGAGTTTGCGAAAAATGGTGAAGAATCTCGTAATACATTCTGTTTTTGGTCTTTAAAATGACTGGGCGGAATTGGTGTATGCGATCGCGAAGGAAGGATTGCGATCGCATAGTGGTCTGGTTTATAAGCTACGCGATCGCGAGGAAGGGTATGCGATCGCAGAACTGTCTAGACCTTACTCTCCGCAATCGTGAAGTAAATAAATGTGATCGCACAACACTACCTACCCCAGCCCCCCACCCCAACCTACTACTACACTATGCGATCGCATAGTGTCACAAATCACTCCCCTCAGCACAGAGTTATGCGATCGTGGAAGGGCCTATGCGATCGCATAGTAGACCACACTAGACATCAAAAACTGAGGTTTTACACCATAATTTTTCTATGTTTTTACACCCCGACACCTACCCGAAACTCACCCGAGCCCTCGGGGCTCAAAACCAAATATGCATAAAACCCAAAAAACATCCTACGGACTTGTTCGTGCAATTAAATCACCAAAATAATATCATAAACATCGAATTAAAGCTCAAAATCTATAGAAATTCTCAAAACTTCTTAAACTTCATTTTTCCCATTTATGATCCGAATCACGTCAAACTAAGACCGTTTCTTACCAAATTTCACAGATAACACCTAATAGATATATTGAACCTGTTCCGGGCTCCAGAACCATAATACGGGCCTGGTATCATAGGTTTCACATCAAATCTAATTTTCAAAAACCTTTATATTTTTCATAAAACAATTTTCTTCAACAATTCATTTCTCGGACTTGGCAGTTCGAAATTCTATTCCGGGCATACGCCCAAGTTCCATATTTTCCTACGGACCCTGCAGGACCGTCAAATCATGGGTTCGGGTCCGTTTACCAAAAATGTTGACCAAAGTCAACTTTACTCATATAATTAATATAAAATCATCATTTTATCAATTTTCCACTTAACGACTTCCCAGCTACACGCCCGAGCTATGCACGCACATCGAGGTGAGATAAAAGGAGGCTTTCACGGCCTCGAAACACGATTTTAGCTAAAATTACACGGGATGACCTTTTGGGTCATCACAATCTCCATTCCTAAAACAAACGTTCATCCTCAAACGGACATAGAATGGTACCTGAATCGGGGAAAAGATTGGGGTACCGGCTCCGCATATCGGACTCGGACTCCTAGGTAGCTGCCTCAATAGGCGGACCTCTCCACTGAACACGAACCGAAGGATAACTCTTCGATCTCAGCTTACGAACCTGCCGAGCTAATATGGTTACCGGCTCCTCCTTATAAGTCAAATCCTTGTCCAACTGGACACTGCTGAAGTCAAGCACATGAGAGGAATCGACAATATACCTCTGAAGCATAGATACATGAAACACAGGATGCACGGCTGATAAACTAGGTTACAAGGCAAGTCTGTAGGCCACATCTCCTACCTTAACAAGAATCTCAAATGGACCAATGTATCTAGGGCTCAACTTTCCCTTCTTCCCGAACCTCATCACGCCTTTCATAGGCGACACTCGAAGAAATACCCGGTCTACAATCATAAATTCCAAATCACGAACTTTTTGATCCACATAACTCTTCTGCCTGGACTGTGTTGTAAGAATTCTATCTTGAATGATCTTCACCTTGTCCAAGTCATCCTGGACTAACTCTGAACCCAACAATCTAGCCTCTCCCGACTCGAACCACCCAACTGGCGACCGATACCGCCTACCTACAACGCTCCATACGAAGCCATCTGAATGCTCGACTGATAGCTGTTGTTGTAGGCAAACTCAACTAAAGGCAAAAACAGGTCCCATGAACCTACTAAGTCAATGACACATGTCCGCAACATATCCTCTGAAATCTGAATAGTCCGCTCATACTATCCGTCCGTCTAAGGATGAAATGCTGTGCTCAAACCAACCCGTGTGCCCAACTCACACTGAAATACTCTCCAGAAATGGGAAGTAAACTGAGTACTTCGATCAGATATAATGTACACGGGCACACCATGCAATCGAACTATCTCTCTCATGTAGATCCTTGCCAACTTCTCTACCGAATACGAAACTAATACGGGAATGAAGTGTGCCGACTTGGTCAGCCTATCCACAATGACCCACACCTCATCAAACATCCTCTGAGTCTGTGGGAGTCCAACTACGAAATCCATGGTAATACGCTCCCACATCCACTCGAGAAGCTCAATCTACTGCATCAAACCACCAGGTCTCTGGTGCTCATACTTAACCTCCTGACAGTTCAAGAACCGCGATACATATGCTACAGTATCCTTCTTCATCCTCCACCACTAATAATGTTGCCGCAAATCGTGGTACATCTTTGCGGCGCCCGTATGAATGAAATACCAGGAACTATGGGACTCCTACAATATCAACTCCCGAATGCCATCAACATCAGGTACACAAATATGACCCTGCATCCTCAAAACTCCCTCATCATCAACTGTGACCTGCTTGGCACCTCCGTGCCGGACCGTATCTCTAAGAACGCATAAATGACGATCATCATACTGCCTGGCCAGAATAAAATCATACAATGAAGAACGGGCCATAGTATGGGCCAAAACACTACCAGTCTCAGAAACCTCCAATCTCATGAACCGGTTGGCCAAATCCTGAACATCCAAAGCAAGCGGTCTTCCAGCTCAAAGCATCGGCAACCACATTGGGCTTCCCTAGATGATATAATATGGTAATGTCATAATCCTTTAACAGATCTAACCATCTCCTCTACCTCACATTCAACTCTTTCTTCTTGAACAGATACTACAAACTCTTATGATCTGTGAACACCTCACAGGACACACCATACAGGTAATGCCTCCAGATCTTCAACGCATGAACAATAGCTTCTAACTCCAAATCGTGAACTAGATAGTTCTTCTCATGAACCTGCAACTGATGAGAAGCATAGGCTATAACCTTGCCATCCTGCATCAACACTGCACCAAGTCCCACCCGTGAAGCATCACAATACACGGTATAAGGCCCTGAACCCGTGGGCAAAACTAACACCGATGTCGTGGTCAAGGTTGTCTTGAGCTTCTGAAAGCTCGCCTCACACACATCAGACCACCTAAACTGGGTACCCTTCTGGGTCAACTTGGTCATCAAGGCTGCAATGGATGGAAATCCCTCCACAAACAGGCGATAATAACCTGCTAAGCCCAAGAAACACCGAATCTCAGTAGCTGAAGTGGGCCTAGGCCAATCTCTGACTGCTGAAATCTTCTTGGGATCCACCTGAATACCCTCTGATGATACCACATGGCCTAGAAAATCAACCGAACTCAACCAGAACTCACAATTGGAAAATATGGCATACAACGGACTGTCCTTCAGAGTTTGGAGGACGAATCGAAGATGCTGCTCATGCTCCTCTCGGCTACGAGAGTAAATCAAAATATCATCAATGAAGACTAAAAACGAATCCAAATAGGGCCTGAACACTTGGTTCTTCAACTCCATAAAATCAACAAGGGCATTAGTCAACCCAATGACATCATCAAGAACTCATAATGCCCATACCGAGTGCGAAACACTAGGCCTGATGAAGCCTTTATCCAACAAATCCTGCAACTGATCCTTCAACTCCTTCAACTCCTTCAACTCTGGCGGGGCCATACGATACAGCGGGGTAGAAATGGGCTGATGCCTGCAGCCACCTCAATATAAAAGTCAATATCCTTGTCGGGTGGCATACCCGGCAGGTTAGCAGGGAACACTTCTGGAAACTCACTAACCACGAGCACAAACTCTATAGAAGGAACCTCAGCACTAGAAACATGAACATAGGCCAAATATGCTACCTTTCTCGACCATGCGCCGAGCCTTCATATATGAAATAACTCTATCGGAAAAATTACTAGGAGTCCCTCTCCACTCCAACCGAGGTACTCCTGACAAGGGCAAGGACACTATCTTGGCATGACAGTCCAGAATAGCATGGTAGGGGGATAGCCAATCCATCCCCAAAATAACATCGAAGTTAACCATATCAAGAAGCAAAAGATCTACATGAGTCTCCAAACCACCCATAACCACTATGCATGAATGGTAGACTCGATCTACGACAATAGAATCACCCACCGGTGTAGACACATATACGGAAGTACTCAGGGAATCACAGGGCATACTCAGATAAGGGGAAAAATATGAGGACACATAGGAGAATGTAGAACCCGAATCAAATAAAATCGAAGCATCTCTGCTGCAAACTGAAACCATACCTGTAATGACTGCATCAGAGGCCTCAGCCTCAGGCCTGGAAGGAATAGAACAGCATCGGGGTGGAGCCCCTCCAATCTAAACATCTCTGGGTCAACCTACTGCGGCCTGACCTCTACCTCTCATGGCGTGTCCTCCACCTCTAACTGTCTGGCCTCCACCTCTGCCACCTCAACCTCCACCGCTAGCTGGCTGAGAGGGTGGGGGTGCACCTGATGCGAGAATCATAGCACGGGAACCCTGATACTGAGAACCACCAGGACCTCGGGGGCAGAACCTGGAAATGTTCCCCACACCACCACAAATGAAGCAAGACCTCGCCTGCTGAGAATGATGTCCCTGAATTTGTCCCTGACGACCAGAATAACCACTCTGGAATCTCTGAAGTGGCGGTGCACTGATAGGAGCTGGTGGTGCACTGCGGGATACCTGGAGTGCTGACCGGAATAGTCTAGGAGGATGACCTCTGCCAAAAGAATCTCTGCCTCCAGATGAGGCACCACTGAATCGGCCAAAATGACGAGGCCTCTTGTAAGACCCCTGACCACTGCCCTATGATAAGACCATCTCAATCCGTCTGGCCACATTGGCCGCCTCCTGAAATGAAATATCAGTACCTGTCTCTCTTGCCATCTAGAGTCTAATAGGCTGAGCTAGACCCTCAATAAACCTCCTCACCCTCTCCCGATCACTGGGGAGTATCATGATAGCATGTCAGGCCAGAGTGATAAATCGGGTCTCATACTCGGTGACTATCGTAGAGCCCTGCTGGAGATGCTCAAATTGCCTCCAAAGATCCTCTCTTTGGGTAACTAGTAGAAACTTCTCCAAAAATAACTCGGAGAACTGAGCCCAAGACAACGGCAAAGATCCAACTGGCCTGGTAAAACAATAGTCTCTCCACCATGTCTTGGTGGTACCAGAAAGACGGAACGTAGCAAAATCAACTCCATTGGACTCCACGATACCCATGTTCCGAAGAACCTTATAGAAATTGTCCAAGTAATCATAGGGATCTTCTGATGGTGCACCAGTAAATGTAGTAGGAAATAGCTTGGTGAACCGATCCAATCTCCACAAAGCGTCGGCATACATAGATGCCCCCTCAATTGTTGGTGCCACAATCACTGGCTGAGCTACTCCAGCTGTCTGAGGTGCTGGAGTCTGGAACTGAGGAGCTAGCTGCTCTGGTGTGCAGGTAGTAGGTGTCTGGGTCCCTCCCCCAGCCTGAGAGACGGCTGGTGCAGTAGGAAGAAGATCAGCCTGAGCCACGCCCTCCATAAGGCCCACTAAGCGGACCAGAGCGTCCTGAAGAACCGGGGCGCCAATGAACCCCTCTAGGACCTGAGTTGGTCCGACTGGAACTGTCCGAGTGGAAATATCCTCAGACACCTCCACCTGAGGATCCTCTACTGGGGCTGCTACTCTGGGCTGAGCCTTGGCTCTGCCTCGGCCTCTAGCATGGCCTCAGCCTCTAGTAGGAGCGGCAGCAGGAGGATCGGGCTGCTGATCGGTAGATGAGGAAGCACGCGTTCTCGCCATCTGTGAGAGAATAGAATAGAAACTCAGTTAGCATTTATAACACAAATCGCACGACAGAGAAGAAAAGATGTGAATTATTTCCTAGCTTTGCAAACTCTGGGGGATAAGTACTGACGTCTCCGTACCGATCCCTCAGACTCTACCAAGTTTGTCTGTGAATTGTGAGACCTAAGCAACCTAGGGCTATGATATCAACTTGTGACGACCCAAAATCCCACCTTCAGGCTGTGATGGCGTTTAACGTTGAACCCGCTAGACAAGCCAACGCTCCAATTATTACATTTATTTCTTTATTATAGACAATTGAAATAACAATGGTAAACTCGAACAGTTACAATTAGAAATGTGGAAGATACGAAATTCAACAACTTAAATAATAAATCTTATGAAATTTCCTTAAATAAACCCCCAGAACTAGTATCACAATTTCACGGACAGTCTAAGATGTACTAAAAACATGAGTCTGAAATAAACAAGTGTAAGTGTCTAGAAATACAAGATAATACAGAAGGAAAGAAATAGATGGTGACGCCAAGACATGCGGACGCCTGTAGGACTACCTCGGTGTCATCGTGGACTGAAGGATACTCCCTCGCTCAATGTCCACTGGGGCCGGCTACGTAATCTGCACAACATAAAGAAGTGCAGGTGTAGCATCAGTACAATCAACCCCATGTACTGAGTAAGTGCCGAGCCTAGCCTCGACAAAGTAGTGACGAGGCTAGGACACGACAAATAACGAATACATGTACAGTTCAATAATGTAATAAAGAAGTAATGACAAGAAATAACAGATAAGCACAAAAATGGAGCTAACATGCTGAGGAAAAGGGGCAACAATTCACTGAAATGACAGAATACGATAACAACTTAAATGTATAAATAACAGCAGGAATTAACAACTCTGAACAAGTAAATAAACAGAAACAGCACGACATGTCCCCTCGTGCTATAACCTCACAGAAAACACTCGGCACGGAATGCCCCCTCGTGCATAAATAAATAATCACTCGGCACGGAATGTCCCCTCGTGCAATAAATAAATAAACACTCGACACGGAATGTCCGCTCGTGCAATAAATAAATAAACACTCGTCATAGAGTGTCCCTCGTGCATAACCTCACAAACACTCGGCACGGAATGTCCCCTTGTGCATAACATATATAAATGCAACAATTTGATATGAAAATTCAACAATAAGAATACTTAAATGCACATAAATGTCCAACAATAATTCTACCGTTCCGACAAGGAACACAGCTATAACCAATATCACTCAGAAGTACAATTGAACAAATAATCCTCAACCGAACGAATAATAAATAATATTCTACATCATGAATTACCCTCAAACACATAACTTCCAAAGTGACAATCATTTCATAACATGGAGAATAGCAACAGAAAGCACATAGATTACGAAATTCGACTCACGGGCATGCTTGACCACAACACATAGGTACTCGTCAACTGACCTATACGTTGGACATAAATCATCACATAGAAAATAGGACTCAGTACCTATTCCCTCAAGGTAATGTTAGCCAAACATTTACCTCGACTCTAAGAATCCAAATCAAGCCTCTAGCACCGCTTTTCCTTTCGAACCCGAATCTAAAACAATCGTATCTATACATAATCGACTCAATAGTATCAATAAATTCTAAACAATTCAATTCCCAAGCTTAATTATAGAATTCCCAAAAATCCAAAAATCGACCCCGGGCCCGCTTGGTCAAAACACGAGGTTCGGACCAAAACCCGATCGCCCATTCCCCCACGAGCACGAATATATAATTTGTCTTGAAATCCGACCCCAAAACGAGGTCTAATTCCAAAATAATCAAAAGCCCTAACTCTACCCAAATCCCTAATTTTCTACCTTTAATTCATGCTTTTAGGCCTAGAATCTAATGGGTGATGATAAAGATGGAAGAAAACAAGGTTAGGATTACATACCTATGAAGCTATGATGAAGATACTCTTCAAAATCACCCAAGAGGTGTGGAGAAGAAAGAGTTTGTGAAAATGGTGAAGAATCTCGTAATACATTCTGTTTTTGGTCTTTAAAATGACTGGGCAGAATTGGTCTATGCGATCGCGAAGGAAGGATTGCAATCGCAAAGTTGTCTGGTTTCTAAGCTACACGATCGCGAGGAAGGGTATGCGATCGCAGAGTTGTCTGGACCTTAGTCTTCGCGATCGCGAAGTAAATAATGGAATCGCATAAGACTACCTACCCCACCCACCAACCCACCCC
>MDKI01195625.1:0-13074 GCA_005239505.1 Nicotiana paniculata
GGGTGGGTTGGAGTTACTTTGGGCCTTTGAAGCTTGGTCCAATATCAAATAAGACACTCTTCCTTCTTTTCCTTATTTTATTAGCCCTTTTTGCAAAATTAGCCACTTCGACTCAAATTTTAATTTAAATCTCATTTTTTTTGTGTGGCTAGCCTATTTATTTATTTTACCTAATGATGGACTGATGCAACTAACTAATTAATTAACCTACAGATGTATTTTTTATTTTTTTTGTTATTTAGAAGATGCATTTAACAATGTAATTAAATCTTAAAAATGCAGTTTAAAATCTAACATGCTATGAAATCTAAGATTCGAACATTTTTTATGATTTTTATGACTTTAAAACAACTCTAAGTATGCATGAACAGCTCTAAACTATTTTGGAACATTTTTAGGAGTGATTTGCATTAGGGAAAAAATCAGGTGCTCACAATTGCTTGTCTAGCCGGCTGAAAGCCAAGGCTAGAGTGTTGAATCCTGCCTACTTTACCTTCTATTTTGCTTCCCTTAACTGATATGTTTCTACTCCTAATGTCGTTCATTATACTATTAAGTTAAAATTTGTGTGCTCTCTGTTGTTGTACTTCTATTAAACCCATGTCTCTTATGTACTAGTTAACTACTATGTATTTAGCTTTCATATTTTCTTGTTACTGCCTTAATCAACATGTTTACTCATGTTTAAGTTTCACTCTTCCTGTTTATTTCTTTAATCAGCATGTTTACTCTTGTTTAGGTTTTACTCTAATCAACATGTTTACTTCTGTGTTCAAATTCCAGTCTTTCCTATTTATTACTACATGTTTATTTCTGTGTTTAAGGTTCAATCTTCCCTGTCTATTGCCTTAAGCCAACATGCTTACTTTGGTGTCTCAGACTCCTATTTTTCTGTCTAATTGAATTCAATTGGTATGATCAATTCTATGTAGTTAAAACCCTGTCCTCTCTATGAATTGATTAGAATGACTGCTCTTACATTAAACTTTTATGTTTCCCTGTCTATTGCTTGATTCAGTATGCTTACTTCTATAGTTATGTATGACTGATGAACTTAGGTGTTCCCTGTTTAAGACCCTAACTCAGCATGTCTCGGTAAATATTATACCCCTGCCTGCCATATGCTTCTACTGACTAGCATGCTTCCCTAACACCATGTTTTTATGTGTTCTTGATTCAGGATTCTTGTGTTCCCAACCCCTGCTCCATTTTTGGGTAATTGCTTGTTCTCAGCATTCTATATGCTCACCTAAGTTTGACTAATGAACTGATTTGAGTCTGGGCAATATGGAGTTTTGTGTGAAACCTTGTGACTATGTTTCCTACTTGTTGTTGTTTGCTGAACTTTTTCTAGAATATTTCTAAGCTGTTTTTCACTCCTAATATGTTTTCACTTCTAAACCATTTCCACTCCCAAACTATTTTCACTTCTGATATGTTTTCTTAAAATTATTCATATTCTTTCAAGCACTCCCACTCCTACTCTTAGAATACACAGTATTCTGCCCCTCCAATGTGTGTACTGCCTAGGAATCCATGATATTCCTCCGAAATCTGGCACACTGAGGCTGGCCCTTCCACACTGCACAAAAATGACTTCTCTTTAAAATGATCTTGGTGGGAGCATTGCCCGGGGTCCCTGAGGCCCTTGGGAACTTTGACACACCAGGATACTCTTTATTGGACACTATGAGTTATGGTACTTTGGACTATTTGAAGGCCTGGTTTGCCAAGTTCACTTTGGGCCTATCCAGGCTCCCTATAGTATATCATTACTTATTTCTGTAATTCATTTATGGTCTATAATAATAATTCTTGTAAACAGATAGTGAGGATATTAGTAAAAAAGGGGAGGTATATTCATATAGTTTTTGTGGGGCAATTGGGTAGAAATCATGCTCTTAGGATTATTATGACTATTTGCTTGCATTAGGAATCATGCTCTTAGGATCATTTTTGCATTAGAAAACATGTTCATAGGCATTATACCATTTGTTCTAAAACTTCTGCTTTCTAAACTTCTGCATACATCATGTCTGCTTAAGAATCCTGTCACTAGGGTGCTATTAACCCTGTCTAAAAATCATGATCATTCTCTCATGTGCATTAGAAACCATGCTTCAGGACTTTTATTGCACTCGCCTAAATACCATGCCTATATCGCATAAAATCAGTAGCAACCATGTCTATAAGAGTAAGTTTAAAAGCAGTCCCAACACCTAGATAACATGTTTATAGAGATGAATATATAAAATCAGTTCTCTAATGTTCAACACCTAGACAACATGCCTATAGGACATAATGAACGAACTGCCTGTTTAAAACCGTTTATTAGTCTATTATGACCCTGATTGACAATTAGATATCCCGTTCATAGGACATCTCAGATCCACACCTAGGCAATCCTGTAGGATAATCAAACTCTTGCAAAATGGTAAAATTGTGCTTTGTTTAATTACTTGTGAACTGCCCAGACTCAGCAACTCCTAAAATCAGTAGACAAACTGATTAGGTCTCCACTGCTTTGCTTTAACAAGATGCTGCATATATTCTTTTTTTCATGCTCACTTAAATATCCTGCTTTAGGACTCTTAAAGTATCTAAAATACTGTTGTTTGAGACGTGCAATTGACTACTTATTTGTGGAGGTAAATGCGAGCCCCCTTAATTGTTCCTTTACCTGACAGTCCTACTTGTTTAAAATTGTCGCTTGGATTTTCTCCTTTTAAGAACTTTAGGAGAGTCTAGAACTGCCTTAATTAGAGGTCTAAACACCTCCAGGGCCATAATAAAGGATGAGTAATGCACGCATAGAGTACGTTTAAAGAATAGCTTACATAACCACTAAGGGGAGGGTAATTGGGTAGTAAGGGATATGATGACCTGTGCGCTAATGCCACGTGTAACCCCTCTAATTGAGGAAGGTTTACCGGGTATTGCACAGAAGTGATCCCATAGGATAATAAACCTAGGACACATTTATTCCCATTTTTTAAAATCCATATGTGTGTTTAAACTGCTTTACTTGCTTAATGACTAATTCACCAAAAATAAATTTGGCCGGGACCCACCGTTGTGGACCTCGAGGGGTGCCTAACACCTTTCCTCAAGGTAATTTCAAGCCCTTACCCAATCTCTAGTAATGTAAACCGGTTTCATGAGTTACTTGCATTAACTGCCCTAACGCACCTTAAATCCATTAGGTGGCGACTCTTTAATTTCCATACCCCTTTCCTAAAAGGAAACGAGTTGTCCCAAAGCATGTCGAAACCCGGACTCCGCGAAAGGGGAAAAAGGGGGCGCGACAGGTTCGTTACTTTTTCCACCTCTTAAACAAATGTTCGTCCTCGGACGGGTCTAGAATCATACCCGGAGTGCTGAACAAGTGAGGAATATATTCTCCGTATGTCCTCCTCCGATTCCTAAGTTGCCTCCTCGATCGGTTGGCCCCTCCACTGGACCTTTACCGTGGAAATCCGATTGGATCTCAATTGGAGATCATGCCTATAAACAATGGCAACTGGCTCCTCTTCATAACTCAGACTCTCATCTAACTGAATCGTGCTAAAATCTAACACATGCGACAAGTCGGGATGATACCTCCGGAGCATCGACATGTGGAAAATCGGATGAACTCCCGATAGACTGGGAGTCAAAGAAAGCTCATAAGCAACCTCCCCAAACTCGCCTCAACACCTCAAATGGGGCCTATAAAACTTGGGCTCAACTTTCCCTTCTTCCCAAACCTCATGATTCCCTTCATCGGCGAGACTTTCAAGAGAACCTTCTCGCCCACCGTAAATGATAAATCACGCACCTTCTGATCCGCGTAACTCTTTTGTCAGGACTGTGCTGTGCGAAGCCGATCCTAAATCAACTTTACCTTTTCCAAGCATACTTCACCAAATTAGTCCCACACAACCTAGACTCGACGGGCTCAAACCACCCAATGGGAGAATGACACCGCCGCCATATAAAGCCTCGAATGAATCCATCTCGATGCTGGACTGGTAGCTGTTGTTGTAAGCAAACTCGGCCAAAGGCAAGAATCGATTCCACTGGCCTCCAAAGTCAATCACACATGCTTTAAGCATGTCCTCTAATATCTGAACTTTCCGCTCCGACTGCCCGTCGGTCTGTGGGTGAAATGATGTGCCGAGCTCTACACGGGTCCCCAATTCACTCTATACTTCTCTCCAGAACTATGAAGTAAACTGAGGACCTCTGTCTGAAATGATGGAAACAGGCACACCATGCAGCCGAAGTATCTCCTGGATATAAATCTGGGCCAATATGTCTGAAGTATATTTAGTCATCACAGGAATGAAGTGTGCCGACTTGGTCAATTTATCTACAATGACCCAAACTGCATCAAACTTCCGCAAAGTCCGCGACAATCCAACTACGAAGTCCATAGTGATGCGCTCCCACTTCCACTCAGGTATAGTCATCTGCTGGAGTAGGCCTCCTGGCCTCTGGTGCTCATACTTAACCTGCTGGTAATTTAGGCATCTAGCTACATACTCAACTATATCTTTCTTCATCCGCCGCCACTAATAATGCTGCCTCAGGTCGCGATACATCTTCGTAGAACCTGAGTGAATGGAAGAGAACTGTGCACCTCCTCTAGGATCCTCTCCCTCAGGCCATTGATATTAGGAACACATAGACTACCCTGGAGTCGCAAAACACCATCCTCACCAATAGAAACCTCCTTGCACTACCTTGTAGTACCGTCTCTCTGAGAACCAACATGTGCGGATTATCAAACTATCGAGCCTTGATCTGCTCCAATAGTGAAGACTGGGCAACGACGCAAGCAAAAACTCGGCTGGTCTCTGAAATATCCGACCTCACAAGTCTGTTAGTTAAGGATTGAATGTCTAAGGCTAGTGGCCTCTCCTCTGCTGAAATGAATGCCAAGCTACCCATACTCTCTGCCTTCCTGCTCAAGGCATCTGCGACTACATTCGCCTTGCCCGGATGATAAAGAATGGTGATGTCATAATCCTTCAGTAACTCAATCCATCTACGCTGCCTTAAATTGAGATCCCTTTGCTTGAATAAATGCTGCAAGTTGTGATGATCAGTGTAAACCTCACAAGACACCCCATATAGATAGTGCCTTCAGATCTTAAGAGTATGAACAATCGCGGCCAATTCCAAATCGTGCACATGATAATTCTTCTCATGGGGCTTCAGTTGACGTGAAGCATATCCAATAACTTGCCCCTCCTGTATCAATACACAACCCAATCCAATGCGTGAAGCATCACAATACACAGTATACATCCCTGAACCGGAAGGCAACACAAGGACTAGTGATGTGGTCAAAGCCGTCTTGAGCTTCTGGAGGCTCGCCTCACAATCATCGGACCAACGAAAATTGAGCACCCTTCTGGGTCAATCTAGTCAAAGGTGTTGCAATGGATGAGAAGCCCTCCGCGAACCGGCGATAATAACCTGCTAACCCCAAGAAGCTCCTGATCTCAGTCTCCGAAGTAGGACGAGGCCAACTTTGAACTGTCTCAATCTCTTGGGATCCACCTTAATTCCCTCGCCTGATACCACATGCCCCAAGAATTCCACATAATCCAACCAGAACTCACACTTGGAGAACCTAGCATATAACTTATGTTCTCGCAAGGTCTGAAGCACCACTCTCAAATGCTGCTCGTGCTCCTCCATGCTACATGAGTAAATAAAGATGTCATCAATGAAGACAATAACAAAGGAATCAATATAAGGCCAAAACATCATGTTCATCAAATCCATAAACGCCGCTGAGGCATTTGACAAGCCGAAGGACATCAATAGAAACTCATAATGGCCATATCTAGTATGGAAGTCAATCTTCGGAACATCTGAGTCCCGAATCTTCAACTAATGGTACCCCGATCTCAAGTCAATATTAGAAAATACCCTAGCACCCTGCAACTGGTCAAACAAATCATAAATACGTGTCAACGAGTACTTGTTCTTAATGGTGACTTTGTTCAACTGGCGGTAATCAATGCACATCCACATAGTCCCATCTTTCTTCTTCACAAATAATACTGGTGCACCCCAAGGTGATACACTCGGCCTGACGAAACCCTTTGATAGGAACTCCTCAAGTTGTTCCTTCAACTCCTTCAATTCTTTCGGAGCCTTACGGTACGGTGGGATAGATATAGGCTGAGTTCCTGGAGCCAAGTCAATGCGTAAATCAATATCACGATCTGGTGGCATGCCTGGACGGTCAGAAGGAAACACATCGGTGAACTACCGCACTATTGGCACTGAATCAATCCTCGGAGACTCTGCGGTAGTATCCTGAACATAGGATAGATAAGCCAAGAAACCCTTCTCGGCCATGTGTTGAGCCTTCATAAAAGATATAACCCGACTAGATGTACTGACAGATGAACCCATCCACTCCAACCTCGGCAACTCTGGCATCACAAAGGTAACAGTCTTGGCATGAAAATCAAGGATGGCGTGATATGGAGCTAGCCAGTCCATGCCCAGGATAACCTTAAAATCGATCATATCAAGTAACATAAGACCCACTCTAGTCTCATATCCACAGAACGTAACCATACAGGACCGATAGATCCAATCTACGACAACAGAATTGCCCATGGGATTTGACACATAAATAGGAGTACCCAAGGACTAACGAGGAATATCCAGAAAATGAGAAAATAGAGATGACACATATGAATAGGTATATCCTAGATCAAATAATACTGAAGCATCCCTACGACAGACAAATATAATACATGTGATCACGGCATTTGAGGCCACTATATTTGGTCTGGCCGAAAAAACATAAAATCTGGCTGGAGCGCCAGCTGGCTAGCCTCCGCCTACTTGACCTCCACCTCTGGGACGGCCCCTACCCACCTATCCTCCGCCTCTGGGCGGCCGGACGACTGGTGCGACAACTGGAGCTGTAATCATGGGCTGCTGACCCTGTTGCACTGCCTTGCCCCAAAGCCTGGGACAGTGCCTCTTCATGTGACTAGGATCCCCGCACTCATAGAAACCTCTCAAAGCGGTGGACTGCTGCCCTGAAGTCTGACCCTTATGGCTTGAATACCCACCGGAAGAACCCTGAATAGTTAGTGGGCGATATGAACTCTCTGGCATAGTATTGAAGTAGGCACTGGAAGAACCCTGATGACCTAAGTACCCACTGTTTAACCAAAGAATTAGATCCTTTGACCAAAGCTATTTTTAGGATGAACACGGGTTTCTGATAATCCAGGAAATAATAATTAAAAAAAGAGTAAGTAAATAGACAATAATATGATTCACAGAAAATTAAAATGTATTGTATTCGTAGTTCAGATGCCCTTACAAGTTATATTTTATTCCCTTATATAGGGAATTTCTTAATACAGCATCTACCTCTTACAATGATCGCTCATTAATGATTAATTATTACATTAATGGGACGTTACATAGAATGACCGTAATTGTTGCCTGAAGGTTGTGTAACGTGTGAGCCATTAATTGAGGGTCTCTGAATCTGCCCGTAGCTTTGTCCGGGTTCATTCTGACTGTGTCTCTTCCTTGTCTCAATCAGGTTGAGTTTCTCGTAGCTGATTACTTCGTAGGTTTATTGAGTCGTGTCTCTTTGCTTCGCACCTCTTTATAGAATCATGTCCAGCTGTCATGTTTTCCTTGGTCCACGTAGCCGACTGAGTCATCAAGAATTATCATACGTGTGAAACTCTTTTTTTACCAATACAGATAGACCCCCCCCCACTTACCATTTATTTATCGATTAATATTTGGTAAGTGGATACGCATTTATGGCGGGAATATTTTGCCGCTGTTTCACCTCGAAACATTGTATCCTTATCTGAACATAGGCGACGCTTGTCACTTCCATCTAATGCTCAAGCCACGTGTTCCCTCTGGATTGGTTCTGCAATTACTCGGCGCCTTTTAGGGCTTTTTGCGGCTGCATCAGTCACGAAGTGACACCTTCAATTATGACTTTCTCATCATTATTTTTTATGTCTTCATCGAACCAACCTAAAGGAGTGATAAATGTGGATGATTTGAACCCTTCTTCTACTCCGACGCGGAGCTGGAGAGGTGGTAGACTGAGGAGTTTAGGCTCTACTCCTTTAAGAGGTTCTTCTTCTTCCCAGATTACTTCCCCTCCTTCTGCTAGGTCTTTAATTTCTCCAAGAGCTAGGGCTTACAGATCTTCTTCTAGGGGTAGAGAACATCATGAACCCTTACGTGAACCACGAGTGGATGAAATCATTCCTGCTGAGTTTACCTTCACTAGGGATAGTCAGGTCCTTGTTGATCAGTCGTTATCCCTTGATAGTGTTGATAGGTACCCTACCCTTATTACTGAAGGTTTAGTTCCCCTTGTTCGCAGGGAATGTTCTTGGAAGTATGATTTTCCTATCATCGTTCCAAATAAGAACCTAAGAATAACGTCTTACAAGATGGGGTACCTTTTTACTTCAGGGTTTAAACCTTATATTGATCCAGTCATCGTTGAATTCTGTCGTTTCATCAAAATTTGCTTAGGACAAGTTAGTCCTCTTGTGTGGCGGGTTGTTGCGTGTCTCAGATGTTTAGCTACTTTAGCCTCGGTTCCTTTTACCTTTAGCCATCTCATTCATCTTCATTCTCCTGCCTTATTTTGTCAAGGGATTTTTACTCTGGCTGCCAGGAGTAAAAGAGTGTTGGTAACCCCTGAAGACAATAAGGATAGAGGTTGGTACATTCGGTACGTTATTGCACCCACTGCTGGTTCAGTAGGTGAAGAAAATCTTCCCTTCCCCGAGATAATTTACTGTCTTATTGAGTGAGTTCGACACTGTCTATGTGACTCAGAAAGCGGTCAAGGGACAAGCATTGGCAGATCATCTTGCCAAGAACCCTGTGAGAGGAGAATACGAACCTCAGAAAACATATTTTTCCGATGAAGAAGTATTACTTATAGGAGAAGGCATTGTTGAAGCCTATGACGGTTGGAGAATGTTCTTCGATGGAGCATCCAATTTCAAAGGAGTCGGTATTGGAGCAGTCCTGGTGTCGGAAACTGGCCAACATTATCCGGTATCTGCTAAACTCATATTCTTCTGCACCAACAATATAGAAGAATATGAGGCCTGCATCTTAGGGCTCAATATGGCCATTGACATGAATATCCAGGAGTTTCTAGTAATTGGTGACTCAGATCTGCTAATACACCAAGTACAAGGAGAATGGGCTACCATGAATTCCAAGATATTTCCATATCTGCACCATGTGCAGGAATTGAGGAAAAGGTTCACGAAGACAAAATTTCGGCACGTCCCCAGAATTCAAAACGAGTTTGCTGATGCATTGGCCACTCTATCATCCATGATACAACACCCAGATACGAACTTCATTGATCCTATTCCAACAAAGATCCATAGCCAACTGGCATACTATGCCCACATTGAAGAAGAAGTAGACGGGAGACCATGGTTCCACGA
Source organism: Nicotiana paniculata (assembly GCA_005239505.1). Classification (NCBI taxonomy): domain Eukaryota; kingdom Viridiplantae; phylum Streptophyta; class Magnoliopsida; order Solanales; family Solanaceae; genus Nicotiana; species Nicotiana paniculata. The sequence continues at coordinate 9,480 of MDKI01195625.1, forward strand.
CATCAGGGAGTACTTGTCAAAGAGAGAGTACCCAAAGCTTGCAAATCACACTCAGAAACGTACGCTCTGGAGATTGTCCAACAATTTCTTTCTCAGCGGAGGAAACTTGTACAGAAGGACTCCCAACTTGAGATTATTAAGATGTGTCGATGCAAATGAAGCTTCCGGACTACTTGAAGAGATAGATGCTGGGACCTGTGGCCCACGCATGAATGGTTTTGTCTTAGCAAAGAAATTACTCGGAGCTTGTTACTTCTGGATGACCATGGAAATGTACTGCATCCAATATGTCCGAAAATGCTATCAATGTCAGGTACATGCAGATATGATAAAGGTATCCCCAAACGAGCTCAATGCAACAAGCTTGCCTTGGTCGTTCGCTGCTTAGGGAATGGACGTCATTAGACCAATAGAGCCTACAACCTCAAATGGACACAAGTTCATCCTAGTAGCTATTGATTACTTCACCAAATGGGTCAAAACGGCATCATACAAAGCAGTGAATAAGAAAGTCGTGGCAAACTTTGTCCGTGACCCTATCATTTGTCTGTTCGGGGTTCCGGAGTCAATCATCACCGACAATGACTCCAATATCAACAGTGATCTGATGAAATCCATGTGCGAGACTTTCAAAATCAAGCACAAGAATTCCACGGCCTATAGACCACAAATGAATGGAGCTGTGGAAGCCGCCAACAAGAACATCAAAAAGATATTGAGAAAGATGATAGAAAATCACAAACATTGGCATGAAAAGTTATCATTCGCCTTACTGGGATACCGCACCACAGTCCGCACATCAACCGGGGCAACTTCTTATTTACTGCTTTATGGTACGGAAGATGTTATCCCTGCCGAAGTGGAGATCCCTTCCTTAAGAATCATACAAGAAGATGAGCTCAGTGACGCGGAATGGATAAAAGGCCGCTACGAGCAGATGGACCTCATAGACGGGAAAAGGATGAATGCAATATGTGATGGTCAACTTTATCATAATAGAATGTCCAGAACCTTCAACAAGAGAGTCAAGCCAAGACAGTTCACACTGGGGTAGCTGGTGTTAAAGAAGATTTTTCCACATCAAGACGAAGCTAAAGGGAAATTTTTTCCCAACTGGCAAGGTCCGTATATGGTTCACCGAGTATTGACAGGAGGAGCTCTCATACTTCCAGAAACGGACGAAGAAGTTTGTCAAAAGCCAATCAATTCAGATGCATTCAAACGATATTATGTGTAACTTTTTATGCTTTTCTTCAATGATGTAAATTGAACTACGCGTGACCTGATTCCTGTTTAAGAGGGGATGCGTAGGTAGCCCTATGGGTTCGGTCATAATTCAATAAAAATCTCATTTCCCCCGCAATTGGAAACTGGGGCAGAATTTTGAGGAGGACCCTCAAAATTCCGTAGCATGAGTGGTTGCAATGTCTCGAACATGTCACGGTCATCGGTTCATCTAAATTTCTCAAAATATATTTTCACTATGTCTTTATAATCATGCACGTTTTCAAAATATAGCTCTGTTTAGCAAATGCTACCCCCAATGACGCAAAAAGAATCATCATACCAAGTAGAGCGAAGCAAGTAAAGCCAACGGAGACACGAATCAACCTCCCCCATCTACAAAACTCACGATTTTTCTTTGGATGCAGGGACAAGGGATAGACATGCCGCAAAGTCACAATCCTCACAACAATCGCATTATCAAAATCTGCTACCAGCTAATTAATTCTGCTACTGTCTGCTATTCATTCTACTTTCGGCATAAGGCTAAACGTTGCCTTCCCTTGCATAAGGCTAAGCTCTGCCTTTATCCCGCATGAGGTTAAGCTCTACTTCCCCCATCTGCATAAGGCTAATCTCTGCCATCCCTTAGCATAAGGCTAACCTCTGCCTTCATTTGCATGGGACTAAGCCCTGTCCCGCATCTTGCATGAGACTAAGCTCTGACTCCACCTTGCATGAGGTTAAGCTCTACCTTCGCATTCGCACAAGGATAATCTTTGCCTTCATTTGCATGAGACTAAGCTCTGTCTCTATACCTGCATGAGGCTAAGCTCTGCCTCCGGTTTACATTCTTTTCATCGAGACTAAGCGCTGTCTCTCCAACATTATCTACTTTGCTCTTCCCTCGGGCTAAGATCTTGTCACGACCCAAATCCCTAAGGCCGTGATGGCGCCGGACATCATTGTCAGGCAAGCCAATCATTTAAATAGTTAAGTAAAATTTCCTGTTTTAGTATTTTTGAAATCATTATCTTTAACTTGTTACATAATAACTTAAGCAAAATCCGTTAAGTAAATACGATGATTTAAATGTTCCATTTTAGAAAATGAATCCTAAACACATCCCAGAACCTGGTGTCACAAGTACATAAGCAATTTCTAAGAATTTATACAATCATTACAAAGCTTGTCCGAAATACAAATTGGACAAGGAATTTAAAATGAAAATAAATACAATATGAGGGAGACTCTGTCAGTTGCGGAATGCCTCCGGGTGATGCACTCGCCTAAGTCTCCAAATCCGCCACATCGCTATGAACGTACCTGTGCAATAAAAATGCACAGCAAGTGTAGCATGAGTACGAAAACAACGTGTACTCAGTAAGTCGCCCGCCTAACCTCAGAGAGGTAGTGACGAGAGGTCGAATTAGACACTTGCTAGAGGTCAATTTAGTATATTCGAGTGTGACACTAAGCATGATTATCATAGGCAATTTATTAAAATCAAGAATAAATAATATCAACTACTTCCATATTTAACACTTTAAATCTTCGTCATATTAATAAAAATTAATCAACATGGGTGATTTAATCCAATAACAAATAATCCACGGGAAGGAACAACTTCTTCCAAAAATTTTAATAACTTTAAATATCTGTCATTTCAGTTGACAACTTAAAATTCCAGGCCAGTAATCAGGAAAAAATCACAGCAAATACGCAGTAAATATCATGCGCAAGCAATGTTGAGGGTCGAACGACGCAGACCAACAATAATAAATTGTGCACTGCCGAAGGGTCGAACGACTCGAACCATAGATGCATCTATTTTTCCCCGCTCGCGAATCGATCATGTGACGCAGTCAACATAAAAATAATAAGGCTAGCCTGCTCGCGAATCATACCTGCGACTCAGGTGCTCATATGTACACATATTCACATAATAAATCCGCATTTTTATCAAGAAAGCAGTTTCTCAGGAAAGTGGTAAAATTCTTCTTAAAGGAACATGAAAAATAGCTTTTAAATCTTTGTTTTGAAACTCATTTACCAAGTTTAATAATATTCAATAATATAACCTTATCAGGTATACAATTATCCATGGAGGAATCAATTCTCTTTCTAAATAATTATGAAAGGTACACTCTAGTATTCTTAGGAAATCAATTACCGATTCAATAGCATTTACAACCTAATATTAGTGGCAGGATCGCATGTACAACACTTAAGGCATGCTAGTGGGTCCTAGACTACCCGGACGTGGCATAATAGTAGCTATGCGCGGACTCCCGTCACCTCGTGTGTTCGTAGCCCCCGAAGATAATAGAACATACTTAATTAGTTCATCTAGGGGGACAATTCCCCCTCA